>JAQIXV010000318.1:0-47802 GCA_034700625.1 Tectocepheus velatus | reverse complement strand
AATACATTTGGGATAACATGAAATAGATTTGGGATAATCTCAAATACTTTTGACAACCGCTTGAATCGCATGAAATACTTTTGACAAAAAGTGATATACATTAGACATAATCTGAAAATGAATAGCAATTCTCTGTAAAACCAATTAAGAGATGATTTCAAACAAAATGTTTGTCTGTTTTATAACCCTTTCCCTCGTAATTGTCTCAAAGTCTCAACTATTTGACTATAAAGATGACAGTATATCTCACGCACAAATCGGTGACTACCCGGCCCTCAATGCTCCCAATTGTGGTATTGCAAACATGAAAGACATCCCAAAGACCAGAATAATTAACGGAATGCGGGCCCAAGAAGGAGAGTTTCCGTGGATGGCGTCCCTTCATTACGACGACAAATCTAAACCTGAGACCTATTTCTGTGGCGGCGCTCTTATCGGTGACTTATGGGTTCTGACTGTTAAGCATTGCATCAAAGAGTATAAGATTTCGTAAAATTTGTCCAAAAATTGATTTTCTTTTAATTTAATTGAAGTCTGGAAACAGGAGTCGAGAAGAATAAAGACCTCATTTCTGTATATTTCGGATCCCTTCAAAAGGATGGGTATCTCCAGAAAAGACAGATAGAAAAGTATGAACTCCGACCCCATTGGGACTTCGCTATAATCAAATTGACAGAAGAGGTTAAACCTGTCTTAAAGGACGACCACTTCGTCATTAACTATATTTGTTTACCGAAACATAATCTTCTTATCAATGATTACGAAGACGCGACTGTCGTTGGTTTCGGCAGATTTAGGTTAGAAGCTCCTGGTAATTCACCTAATCTATTGAAATCAACCTTGCTCCTTTCTCCAACCACTGAATGTCTGGCGAAGGGATACCTAATGGGACACATTTGTGCCGTAGAGACCGAACGCATGACTTGTTTTGTGAGTCATTTTTCAAATGACTCTTTGAATGACTAAAAGGACTCTTTTTCTAACTTTGTTTGACTTTTAGGGCGATTCCGGTTCCCCTTTGAATCAATTTGTTGGTAATCAGGCGGTCCTTATCGGGGTAGTCGAGAGGGGGCGTTCATTTACGTCTGATTTATGTGGTCCGGGTGTTCTCCAATTCCATCGGGTGTCACACGCTATCAATTGGATCCGGTCTGTCGTCGAGGACTTACCCGAACCTCCAGAATCCGGAACTGAAGTCGAACTAAACTCTGTCAACAATTTGAGTGTCGAATCGATTCTGATTTTTGTTATAATTTTAATCTTTTCTTTATTTTGACAAAAGTTTAAAAAATAACTTTGAATTCAATAAAAATCTCTTTGATTTGAATGATCAAGTTAATAATCAAGTTAATTTAATCACAAATTTCCGAATATTTTTTATTGAAAATCAATGATTTGTTTCGTGTATATCAAAGCCGAAGCGAAACAACGGCTTCGGATATCATCTAATATTTGGTGAAATGCTTTCCACAGATTTTGCATAACTTTTGTTGTGACTCTTCTTTCGATCCGAAGAATAACCGAAACATTACATAAACGCAGAGAAGAACCAGAAATAGTATAACCGAATAATTCAAGTAAGTCTTCCAATTAGGGCCACCCTCTGCTGGCTGTACAGCCCTTTCAGGTGAGGCAGTAGTCGGGGGTACAATCGTTGCGGTAGGTTTGGCCGCAATCAACTCTGTTGAGGGCTTTGGTCTCACCATTTGTAGTGACTCAGACTTGAGGGTCGGCTTCTTCTCCGCATTCACTTCTATTGAGGGCTTAGGTCTCACCACTTGTAGTGACTCAGACTTGAGGGTCGGCTTCTTCTCCGCATTTACTTCTATTGAAGGCTTAGGTCTCACCACTTGTAGTGACTCAGACTTGAGAGTAGGCTTCGGCGCCTCCTTTGAGCCAACCTTTGAGCTATCGATTGACTTACTCTTTGACCTCTCAGTGGAAGAAACGGCCGATTCCTGAGATTTTGATTTGAGAGTCTGTGGTGTCGAAGAGGGGACAGACATTGCCGACGCTGGGATCGACTGTTTGTGAGTAACCGTGTGCTTCCGTACGAACAGAATCGGCGCTTCATTTGTGTAAAGCACTAAGTGATGGCCGGATCCCAACAGAAGTATACGGTTCCCAGAGTTAGCCATATAGTAGTCACCCGTCTGTTCGACAACATATACCGGCATATGAAAGGAGGCGTACGATCCGGTGTCGAAATATATGCAGCCGTTGGCGGCCACGACAACCACCCAATCCTTTCCCACAGTATTTCCTACTTTGAAAGCCAATTGTCGGCTCCGGTCGAATTTGAATACCATTTTTGGCTCCTTTTCTACGGGAGGCTTATCGTACAGAATTGATTCACCTCCGCCTATGCGGGCGTATCCTCCCATCGGTACCCTTTGGATGGTGTGCCCGCAGTTTACCCTTTTCTGACCCTTTCCTATTGAGAACCCCTTATTGTTTTCAATGGATTCGATCGAATCCAATATAAGTTCCGCTGTTTTGAAACAATTGATGAGTCGGTCCTTTGTATAGAGTGGGGTCAGTCCTATGAACTTGGAATCCGAGACCTGATTGGGATGTGGCGCCACTTTCTCCTTATCTTTTGCCCCTTTGGCTGCCATTGTGTTGATTACTCTCATCTTCATCTGTTGGGGCAGTTCTCTAGGCTTTCCCTTCTTGTTCTCCGGATCTACAATTGCTTTGAGTTGTTTTGTATTCGAAGACATTTGTTGATCACTTGATTTGATCCGATATGTAATTGAATGAGTGATCACTTTCTGTAGTTCTGTTTGAATTGTTTTTCGATGAAAACAATAGAAAAGATTTCGGCAAAAGTCGAAAAAATTTTCAAACAATTGCTTCAAAAATCATTAAATTGTTTAAAGTTTTTATCTGAAAGCCATTATTGATTATCTTGGAAATGATAAATATTTAGCCGTAGGTCATAACAATGGTTGTGTGCGTGATATTCCGGGTCATATCTTATTTGCATTATTCCAATCATTTTAACTATAATTCGAATATTTTCTGAAATAAATTTCAATAAATACTAACTTTTTATTATAAAATCTTTAATTGATTTGAAACCAATTTAGTAATGATTTCTTCCGACAAAATAATTGAATTGTTTTTAACCCTTTCCCTCATATTTGTCTCATTTGGTAATAAATTTTACAAAAACATCGAAATAATTGATTCAAATGTTTTATCAAAGATTTGACGATTGGATACATTGATGCCATTCCTAGTGGTCACGCAGAGGTCGGACACTACCCGTTCCTAAACGCACCCACTTGTGGTTACATGAATCCGATAGATGTGCCCAAAAGTCGTATAATAGATGGAGCGCCGGCTTTAATTGGAGAGTTCCCGTGGATGGCAACCATTCACGACCTCAACGAACCATTGAACAAGACTTTTGAATGTGGGGCTGTCCTTATCGGCGACTTCTGGCTTATGACAGCAAAACACTGTTTAAAAAAATTCGAGTATAAACTTATTCTGTGCTCAAAAACTAATTCTGATTTTTCGCGAATATAGAGTAAGTGTAGATAATATGAGAGTCTATTTGGGATCTGTTCAAAGGGACGGACATCACATAACTGGTGAAGTGGATTATTATGAGTTAAATAGGGACTGGGATTTTGCCTTGATCAAATTGAAGACAGCTGTTTGGCCAGTCATAGAGGACGACCACTACATCATTAACTATATTTGTTTACCGAAACCATTGCTTTTGAACAATGAATATGAAGAGGCAGTCGTTTCTGGTTATGGCAATCATAGAGTCGGAAATAATATGGAAACTTCAACTGATCTTCTCAAAGCGACCTTGCTCATCTCTCCCTATTATGAATGCCTGGAAGAAAAGTTCCACTTTACAGATATCTGTGCCGTTGAGACACAGCATATGACTTGTTTTGTGAGTATTTAAGTAAAAGTAGGTCTTGTTTTGTGATAATAGTTTGACTCTAAGGGCGATTCCGGTTCCGCTTTAGTCCAATCGGATGGCAAACGAGCGGTCGTTATCGGACTCGTATTGCGTGGCTTTCCTAAGACGGGTGAATTGTGTGGAGGGGGTCTTCTCAGCTTTCAAAGGATCTCCTTCTCTGTCGATTGGATCAGTGCTGTCATCGGAGACATACGATTTGCAGCGAAAGAGGCCGAGAGTTGTGCCAATAATTTGAATCTCAAATCGATTCTGACTTTAATTTCATTTTTATTATACTTTTTGTTTCGCCAAAAGTTTTATCTGTTTTTCGGAATTTTCTGAATAAATATAATTAACTTTTGATAACAAACTGTATTTCTATGTGAATATAGCTATGAATTGATAATTGTGATAAGATGATCAAGGTCGTATACCTGAAACTCATATATCAGTCATTTTACTCTATGTTTCAAATTATTCCTCAAATGACAGATAATTATATTAATAACAAAAGGTTTGAGTTTATGTCGACTTTACTGTTGATGATTGGCTTTGAGTCTATATTTAGTCGACAGTCACTCCTTTTATGACAGAGTTTTGAGTCATTTCCATATCAATTGAGGAAATCCTTTCATTTGTTTAATTGTTTTGTTTTTGTATTTACTTTATTTCAAATCAAAATATGAAAGACTTTTGCGATCTTTATATGAATTCAACGAAAAACGACTTCACTATTATTGTCGACAACACACGTATTCCGGGTATTATCTCTTCAATTGATCCAAAAATTGTAATTAATGTGAATTTTCTCTTCAAATGACAGCCAATAAAGAGGTGTTGAGTATCAAAAGCCTTTACTTCGAGGCGTTATTTAAATACGAAGAACTCGAGGAAAACCGGCAACAAGTGGTCAAAATGGATACATACCTCCACTCATTCATATTTGTATTGAAACTAATGTATGGCTGTCCCGTCAGTCGCGACAGTTGGAGACTCAAATCGATAACTGATTTGATAGAAATGTTAGTAATTGTTAAGAGATTTCTCATCAGTTCAGACATCGAAGAATTGGTCACAAAAGAGTATATCAAGAAATTGAATCTTCTTTCGGCTGATCCAAAGGGGGATGACTTCAAAGAACACGTTTACCACAATTTGTCCCTTTTGTGTGAAAGTTATAAATTAGCGAATTATTACTCTTTTGATTGTCTTCTAAATGAATGTCACAATTATATCGATCGACACTCGACTCTAGTCTTGAGTTACTTCGAGAAGAAGAATAAGTTTCCTCCGGAACTGATGCGACGTATTGTCGAACGGGACACTTTTGGTGTCGAAGAGATTAAGATCTTTTATTTGGTTAAGAAATTGATCCGAAAGAATGGTTTGGAAGCGACAAAACCGATGATCGAAACGATACGGTTCTCATTGTTAACCGGTGACCAATTGAAGGGTATTATGAAAAGTGGTCACTTGGATGGAGTTATCGGTGATTCCATTAAACACTACATTAAAACCCGATTCGGTTCCCCGTCGAGAATATGCCTCGAAAGGGAACGACTGTTCAAAACTGAAGACATTTCCTACGAAAAGGCGACGCTTTCCCGGTCTCTGTCGTTGCGATTATCGTCCGATCTCGGGATCAGTAGTGAAGCACTGAATCCAATCCATTTGACGACAATTCAACTGCCGATCGAGACTCTCGCCAATCATATAATACTAGATATCGATGAGAAGAGGCGTCACTCCTGTGTTTTTCAAGTGAACTACTTCTTCCGTATTGTGTTATTCTCGAGCGATGGCCAGAAGACTCGTTACCGATATTTTCTGACTCCACTCCAAGAAGTCCACGAATACTACTTTAAGCCAAAATTGGTCTCATTTTTGCACATTTTTTGCGATAAACAAATTGTAATCAAATCGTTGTCGTATGAGATGACAGAAAATATCAAACCCTATAAAATGCTTTCATTCTAAGAGCCCCACAGTGTTAATAATTGTAGCTAGCTCTTTTAATTCTATTTGTATTTATTTGAAAATCTATTTGTATCTAGCGACATTATCTTTTGTTTTATATTTTTTTCAATTCACATAAATATTTATTATTTATTTTACATTAATTTTCTGTATTATTAAAAATCACTCTAAAACTCGAGTCATATTTGATTGATTTTAACCAAGATCATTTGGAAAATCGGCGGAATTGATAAATAAAAAGTTTTATTTTAATCCAATTTTTCGATTGATTAAAATTTTATCTCAATTTTTATAGAATTAACTTGATCAATTAATTGAAGCCCATTGCTAACAAAATGTAAACAAGCAAAAGTTGGCGCTTCTATTCAAATTCAAATAACCATTTGTTTATTTCGGTGGCCATTAGATGTCGCTAACAGTTATCAATCAGATGTGGAGCGGATTTTTCCGGATCGAAAGGATAGCATCGATAGCGCTCTCAACGGCTTTGCACTCAAATCATGTCTCAGACGGATAGCGTCTCTGAGAGCGGCGTTCGATACTATCGACAGCCGTATCGACAGTCGTCCCAAACAGACGATAGTCGGTGAGAGAGCTCTCAGAGTGTATTGACTGACACGCAAACAATGAACAGTGTTTTCAGTGCAGAGCAAACACTTATTCGAACACTAGTTTACAGTTTACTCTCGACGTATGTTCAGCGGCCTATCCGTGTGAGTAGTGTTTGAAAAGTAGTGTTTAAAGAGATATACTCTCCTCTCAATACCAGAGGCTAAACAACATTTCGCTTGATTTCAATGAAAGACATTTAAACTGTGTTTTCAATATTTGTATTGTTTTTAATCAAATTAACGCAAAAATATTGAAAGTAATAAAATCTATACTTAATGTCAATTAATTTAAATCAATTAAATTTATATATAATTTAGTATTAATAGTAATAAATCGGTTGAAAAAAATGTATTAATTTTTTCCGTAAAATATTTGACTGCGAAAAGTGTCGACATTTTGTCCTAAATATTAGATTTAAATTAAGTTTTGATTTGTTTTTTGTTTACATTTAATTTCAATTGACTTTTGATTTGATTTAAAAATTGTTTTTTCAATTTTTGCCTTTCGTTTGAATTATTGATTTTTTGGGTAAATATTTAGTTATTTAAGTCCTTATAAAGCCTTGAATTACGTATAGGTTTCGCATTTTTAAAAAAAATAATTCAAATAATTATTTAATTACTTATTAATTGAAGTCTTGTTTTGATTAAACGTTTGTTTTTATTGACCATTAAATTGATTTTATGATAATTTCAAATACCTTTCCTCTAATGCCATTCAAATCTGATGCCATTATCTGAAGAGATATTTATATCTCGAAATCAGTCGTTATTTCAGAAAATTATTTAAAATTTTTCTTTTGTTTTGAAAATTAAAACAAATTTTTTTCTTTTGAATTGATTTTTGAATTTCACGAATAAATTGTAATATTTTTGTGACTCAACTGTCGTTTGATTTTAAAATTAATGTTTTGTTTATATTTTGTTATCATTTTTAGTGATAACTCCTATTAAGTAACGAATCAATTGATTGCGAGAGTCGTCGACATAAGACATAACACTAAAAGACAAACACTTTTATTGTATTGAAGACTGATTTTCGACTGAAATAAATACTATATTTAGTCAATTATGAGACACAAAGAGTCGGCCGACAGAGTGACACCCCTTCCGGTGCCCAGAATTGCCGAAAATGGTTACCGACTGCCGGATCCACTGCCGGCGGGACTCGTTTTAACCGATTCGACGAAAAGACAGTGGATTTTAGGGAAGTCTATCGGTTGCGGAGGTTTTGGCGAAATATATTGCGCTAAAGAACTGCCAGAAAGTCATCGAATCGATAATAATTCGTCAAATGATTGCAACGGTAGGGCTGACCACTCGGCAGCCAACGGAACAAATGGTGACAACAATTCAGAAGCAAATAACTCATACAAAGGTCTACCGAAGAGAAGATGTGTTCAAAAGTTGAATGAAAAGAAAATTTTGGCCAAAAATAAGGAGAAATTGAATAAATTGATTAAAGACAGTAATTATCCGTTTGTCGTCAAAGTTGACCACTTGTCGGGACCCCTGTTCGCCGAAATGCATTTCTACCACAGAGTGGCCAAACCTAAGCTCATCGACAACTGGATGTTAACCAAAAGGCTGGCCTTCATTGGAATGCCTCGATATGTGGCCTCCGGTATATACATATCGGAACAGACGTGTCGTAGGTATCGGTTCCTCGTTTTGGACAGACTTGGGATCGATTTGCAGAAGATTTTGAACAAACAGAACAATCGGCTAAACCTTAAGAGCGCCTACACTATAGCTATGATGACTCTGGACATACTCGCGTACATCCACTCCTTCGGCTATATTCACGCCGACATTAAAGCCTCTAATCTTTTATTAGGTATTCATTTGATATGTTTTTTGCAATTTTTTTCAGATTCTTATCATTTGCTTAACTCTTGTTTCGTTTGAAAACTTGTTTTTTATATTTTTCTCTAATTTTTTGTTTTTATTTTTTTAATTCAAATTTTTTTTCGTTTGAAATCCTTTTCGACTCAAACTTTTTGGTTATTTATTAGTGTTTTTTGACTTTAATTTATATATTTTTAGTTCTGATTCCAGTTTTAGATTAATTGCTCCAAAAGTTTGTTGACTTTTATCGCAATTTTATTTTTTTATTAACATTTGTTTTGCTTTTGAATTACTTTTGAATTTATGTTTTGATTACTATTTAAGATATTTTTATTATCTTTTGTTTGAGTTTTAAATAATTGATTGTTTTTATGAACTAAAGGCCGATTAGAGACGACATCCCCCGCCCGTGAACTATATCTCGTTGACTACGGACTGGTAGAGCGCTATCGGACACAGAATGGCGAACACAAAGAAGAAGAAGAGGACAACCGACGGGCCAACAGCGGGACGATTGAGTTTACGTCACGCGACGGACACGTAGGGGCTCTGACCCGTAGATCTGATTTAGAGATCTTAGCGTATAATTCGATTTCATGGCTCTCTGGGGGAAGACTTCCGTGGATTGACTGCAAAGAACACGAAACTGTTCGCAAACAGAAAGAGTATTATATGAGTCATATCGACGAACTGCTCAGACATGCCTTCAGATCCAAGTCATTGGTTCCCAAAGGACTCGAAGAGTTCGTCCGTTCCATAGCAAGGCTGGGCTTCAAAGAAGATCCCGATTACGGAGCGCTTAAACTAATCCTAACCCGAGCTCTGGTCAGCTCTGGATATACTAATGACGGACTCATCACTTGGGGTGAGACTACTGTCGATAAAACTCCGAAAAAAGGTATTTATATTTAATTTTTCGATTTTGACTTCAATTGTGTGTTGTGTTGGGACAGGTATTAAACGAGCGGTTAGTACTAGTGCTGAGTTTGGAAGGGGTAAGGCTCGCAAAGCGGGTAAACAGGAGTTCGAAAGATTCGAGTTATGCGAAATCCCCCGAAAAACAGACCGAAACCGAAAGATCCGAAGCGCTCCGACCACTCTCTCCCGTCAGAGATCCGGTTCCATATCCCCGACTAATATCGCCGACATTAAGCTCTCGAATCCGACGCCACAGATGTTGGAAGTGATGGAAAAGATTCGACAAAAACAGGAAATGTGTGTTTTGGGTGCAATCGATTCGAACGCATTTAGTAATAATTCATTTGTTCACAAAAAACGTTTCCGGACCTACTCTTCCAGTAAAAAGGGATCCAAAGCTCGAAAATTGAAACTTAATTCGAGTTCGAGTCCTATAAAAGCGATTAATAATAATAAGAAACTAAAGACAACACTAAATAATGAGTCGATTAGACCACAAACTGACAGTTCGTTTATTGCGAAACAAATTTTGAAAAAGTCTTACAAAAGAAATGCAAAAAAGTTGTCAGTAATTAAGAAAAAGTGTTTGACTTCTCCTCGAATACCGCTTCAGAAGCTTGAGATCAATGTCAAGACAATGGCGCCGACGAAGAGGTGTTCCAACAGAACAGTTGAGGCGAAAAAGGCTCTGAAAAAGGGATCCCTTTTGAAGAAAAAGCAACGAAAGGAAAAGAAAAGCAAAGCTCTTATCACTCGAAGGAAAACCAAGAGTAAAGTATTGGCGAAAAAGTTGTCTAAAAAGTCTTCAATTCATTCGTCGCCGTCGAGGAATGTATCCCAGAATCGTACGAAAGTGGCTCTGGTTGTGGATCTGCCAAACGGTTCCCTCAGATGTGATAAGCAGTTGAGGACCGCCACTAATGGCAGCAAAAAGTTTAAGTGATTTTGTAATCAATTTAATCAAATCTATAGTAAATTAACCGCAAAATAGTCCCAAAAATTATGTTTTCAAAACTTAATCTCAGATTTCATTACAAAACTTCTTATGAGTTCTCGCTATTCATGTGATTTGAGTACAGTTTTTGTGTCCATTATTTTTCGCTTAAGATTTAACAAAAGATTTTTGAATTTATTTTATTTTCAAATTTTGAATCAAATTTAAGGAAATTTTTTCATCAAAACTGAAATTTGAGGTCAATTTTCAGACGACGACATCGTTTTGTCACTTAATTTATTGGTTTAATTATTTGTATTATTTTTTAACAAAAGATTTTTCATTGAATTTATTAAATAATAAATTATAGAATTCATAATAAATGCATAAAAAGAGTATATAATTTTGTGTACGTCGTACGCACCCCTCAATCAAAAATGATGGGACGTTTGCAGATATCGTTTTCACAGATTTTATTTTGACCACAAACTGTTCCCTCGAAAGCACCGGCCGTTCCGATCGAGAGGAACCGATTTCTGCACCGAAGCTCAAGACATAAGTTCTGTAACTCAATAGACATTAGCATTGAATTGATTAGACTTTGGATTACCTCAGAGTATGCTTCATCTGCAAGATTATAGTTGGGCCCGAAGACTAATCGACATTGCTCATCTGAATTGTGATAATGTCCGGGTCTTATAAATCTATCCTCATTTATATCGAGCACAGGTATGGCCTCCTCTTGAAGGCAAACAATTTTATGGTCTTCACTGAAAAAGTTATTTTTTGAGAAATGTTTTAAACATTTTCTTGTTTTCAATACTTTTGCTCCAAAGTTGATAAGTAAGCCCTGATTTGTCTGAGAGAACAGTCGCTCCAAAAGATCTTTCCGTTGTTAACACTCCACGACATTATATACCTGTTTGGGGAACAGTCTTGAGTCGAGTGTTTTTCCTCTCCGTCGTGATGTGAACCCAAACTATCAATCGATTGGTTTTTATGAATAATTTTTTTTTTCAATAAATCGATTCAATACTTGTGTCCGAACTCATGAACCAAAGTGTGTAAAGAGTGGAACCCGTGGACAGACTCTATGGCAACACAACTGTGCGAATCGCGACACAGTCTCCCCGTCCAGGCAAGACCAAGAACATTTGTGGTGATCGTTTCTTTCTCCCAGAACCAAGCATTGGACCTGTCTCACAATATTTTGATTATTCATGGGTCACTTTGACCTGTTTATCATTACCCGGTGAAGAGCAGGTGAACGTCAGCCTTTCCCTGCTTATAAGCCCAGTCACAAAACAGGGAAAGGTATAAATGGAAGTCATATTTGTGGACGTCTTCGAAGGGGGCCAAAGAAAAACGGATGACCACAACGGAAAAGGTTATGATATCTGTTAATGTCTTTTGTCTCAACTGTTTCTGAAGATAAGCCAAATGTATTGAAACGAACTCTTTTGCGCTCTTCATATCAGATCCGAACCGGCCTTTGAACAGCTTCTGGTCGATACTGACCGCAATTTTTACTGTTCCCGACCCGTGATTCACGTGCGGGACGTCTCCAGTACGGGTTCTCACTTCTGGTCCATCAAAATCTGAAACTATTTCAACAGTTTTAAGGTTTTGTTTCATTTGATTTGAAGATAATTACAGAAAGTATTGCCACAAATGCCTCTATTTTTGGGCAAAAGTCTCGAAAGTCTTTTCAAACTATCAATTGATCTCTTATTCAGTGATCTATTGAATGGATTTCCGGAAATAATTGAAACAAAACTCAAATAAATTAAAATTATTTTAAACGAAACCATAATTTAAGACAAAATTACTATAAAATACAAAATAAATCAAAGTATTGAAGGTTGTGCAAGGTCATCTATCTCTAATTTCACGTGTCTTTTATTACATCCAGTGGTGGATCAGATGATGGAAAGGGTTTAAATGACATTCAACTCATTTAATGATTTTTTCGCTCAGAATGAGAGGCTTTTAATCGTTTTTTCTTTCATTGACTTATGGTTTGAAACACTTCTTGAGTACTGAAATACGGATTCAATTCAAATGATTTTCAATTAAAACAAAATTTATTTTTAAACTAAAATTATTTGAGAAACAAATCAATTGTCTTATAATCGAAACGAAATATCTTATATTTACTACAAATTAATAGATTAAAGAAGTTTGTGGTCCACTAATGGTGTCCACCCGAGTGGTCACCAGCTTTGGGACGGGTGTAGTATAGCCAGGGTTTGTGTTGAAAGTCGTGGGGAACGGTCTTCTCGAAGTGGTTGGCGTCCCATCTCAACCAAAACCAAATACCCAGATAAACGGCAGGAATGCAATAACCGGTGATCTTCCAACGCAATGGCCAAACGGCTCCCGTGTTTGGATCAAATGGTTGTCCTTTCCCTCCCATTCTTCTGCACTGTTGGACAATATTTTGTAAATTGTTTTAACGTTTTGTTTGTTTTGGTTTTGGTTTTGGCTTTGAATGGCATTTGACTCTCATTACGACAAACAGATGGCTCTCGAAGTCAATTGAATTTTTGATTTTCGTTGAATTCAATGCAGAAATTATTTACTCGATTATGATTTTCAAATAAACTAGGTAAGTTGGGCTGTTTAAATTATTTATTTGTTGACCTTTGACATTTTATGTGATAATCATTGATGTTTCACCTGGATAAGTTTCCTAGAAGTGATTTTTTGGGCAAGAATCGTACCTAGCTTGTTCTGAAGTGTTCTTGAGATTGAAATTCTTGTTTTTTTTATTTGATTTTCTTCTGATAACTGATAAGAGGTTTTTTTGGTCAGAGCTCTGAATAAATTCAAAGAATCGCAAGAATTCAATAATAAGTTGCTTTGGATGGCATTCCTATGGAGTTATCCATTATTTTTGTTTATTGCAAAAGAGATTCGAGTTTTAGTAACAAATCATTTATGAACTCATAAATCATAAATCGGTTTTCAGATAAGGGAAACAATTTTCAAAAATAATTCATTTTTCTTACAGTTTTTTCTTAATCTTTTGTGTATTGCGTTCCCACAGTTTTTTTCTTGTATGGCATAATTATCTTGGACACGATCTGGGAAAGTTTAGTGTCAGCTAAGAGATGAATACCAGAATTTTATCAAGAACAAATAAATCTTTAACATTTTTCAAGAAAATATCCAGGTGATATTTTGTACTAAAAGGATTTGATAACGATCCTTGGTTGATAAAATAGAAATCGTGGACATTTTTGTTGTTGAATACATTTCGTGATTAAAGTTGTGCTCAACTTATGTTTAGATACGAAAAGTTTGTTAATAATAAAACTCTTGAATATTCATAAGAATTGTTTGCAATTTTCACATCAATAATAACCACCGCTTCAGAGGAGAAACGCAACACTTCTTCAGCCATTTATAAATCAAAATCTTTGGCAAACATTACGAGAAGTGCATATTTTGCAGAAAATAGCTCAGCATATGTTTACTGAAAACCTATATAATGAATCTTGGAAAAATAAGACTAGGCTGTTTTACATTCAATTCTAAGTCCAAGGTAATAAAATTTATTCGTCAAATTAATTCTGGGATTTAAAGTCCATATTCAGAGTCGTATGTATATAAAAGTGAACTCATATTCAAAATAAGTTTTTTTTTATTTAATTTCAGATTTCATTTCTCGTGAGAAATGTTTTCGGAAATAAAAATCTTAAAAAAATTTCATTTTCTTTAAGACTGAACTAAATATTTCGTGAAATGGTTTGCAATTAAAAAAACAGAAGCTGTGCTCTCAGTGGTGGAGCTCTTCAATCTTGATAATCGAGTTCTGGCATGTCTTAGATTAACATCAAATTAATTGGATCTTCACTTTTGAAAAGATTTTCAAAACATATTTTTCTTTAAAATTATTTGCAATTTATTTAATTGAAAATTATTTTTGAGATATAAAATGCAAAAAATATGAAATTTCGTGTTTTGTTTAATTTACTTGAAATTCAGAGCAAAACAAAATAGTAAATACAAATTCTGTTCGAGAATTTGTATTCTGTCCTAAAAATAAATTAATCAATACTTTAAAGGAATTTTCAAAAACTTGCAGAATCTCTCTCTCTCTCTCTCTCTCTCTCTCTCTCTCTCTCTCTCTCTCTCTCTCTCTCTCTCTCTTCAATATTCTGTTCGCAAAATTTTAATCAATTATTTGGTGGCGGAGACTAAGAACCAATTGTTTTAAGCGAATGGGATATCAAAGCGAATATTGATATTGAGATCCGCCACTGAATGCCATTAATTCAAAGATTCATTGAATTTATTTGAAGACTTGAATGATATGAATGAGAATTCACTGAAAAATGAGATGAAAACTCAAAATCATTTCTCTTATGAAACGAATAAATATTAGTTTTGAACCAAAAAGAAACGCTTCAATCAAATAAATGTTTGAATTTTTTGACATTTAATTGAAAATATTTTTAAATAAGATTTGATTTTAAATGATTCGGATTCTGATCAAAGTTGAGATTCTCTGCAAAGATTAATAATTCATTGAACTCTGGGTTCAATCTTTTCAATGCATTCAAATGATTGATAAATAATTCAGAAATTTTTGTTTTCAATTCATTCAAATTCAAAGCGAAAATCAATTGGAAAGGAGTCAAAGAAAAAGGGGATTCCGTTCGAAAGCCTTTCAAAGATTTCGATTGAGGGCTGACATCAAGAAGTGGGGAAACATTTGATTATTTTATACTATAAGAACAGATATTCCTTATTTGTGTTCATTCAAAATCAATTTTTCATCCATAAAACTATAGCTTTATTTAGAAAAACTAGCAAGGCAACATATTTCAAGTCTGTCTTTGTCCTCAAAACTTTTAATAGTAACAAAAATACAGTTAATTTTCAATAAGAATTGAATTTTTCATTTGACCAAGTTAGTTTTATGAGTTGACACTGTTTGTGTATCACCCGTTCTCAGCCCCACTTTCTCAGTGTTTCGCGATTTGTGGCCGTACTCGCAGACTATCATTAGCGCCAAATGTCGGCTATTCCAGTCCACAAACACATTCTGAGCGACGATTTCTCCTTAAAGAGGAATTACTGATAAACAGTGTTCTCAATGAACTCGAAGTTGTAATCAAATCTGAAATAATTGTAATGAAAATCGAGTTTTAATACAAAAGTTACAGTTTTTAAAATAGTTTTAGTTTGTTGGCTATCACACAATTTCTATCTTGTTATTAAACTAAGAATCATCTTTTCCTCTAATATGATTATTCAACATAGATTCAATGGATGATAGATGAGCTCGTGCTCAATTTCATTTCATTTTCAATTTTATATTTCATTAAAAACCCATTCAATTGATATTTGAATAGTGTTTCAGATTCGACAGTCTTTGAAAGTCTTTTAATGAAAACGATTCGTTTGTTTATAATCTTGTTATTGGTGTTGAGCCAAGTGTATGGCCAAACCGGGAGACCCACACCTACCAAACCCGGACCATTAAAACCTGGGATCAATATTCGGGAATACCCTAATCTTCAAGACGACAAACCATTTGTTGACGTAATCAAAGTAAAGACAACTACAGTTCAAACTACGACCAGTGGACAGACCAGTGGACAGACCACTAACACAACCACAACCACGAAACCAATAGTTGAAGAAATAGTCACTCCGACAGTCATTAGTAGAATAGAAAGCAGTGGAACTGATCGCCAGAATATGGGACTGACTTTTGATAAGAAATGCGATTCAGTAGATAAAGCCGTCGAAGACAAAAGTGACTCAAATTTGAGAGACGAGAGGAACAACGGATTCATTCTTAGCCTTATTGTGGTGGGGATTGTCTTCCTATTAATATTCTGTTCTGTAATAGCCTTTTCACTCCGGAAAAAGTCGTGCCCTTCGATACAATTTGAAGCAAAAAAGGGTAAACCCGTCGCCGAGACTAACAAAGGAGAAAAAGCAGGACCTGTTTCCTCGGCTAACGTTAATAAAGGAGGACCCGCTTAAAACCTATCACCAATTTCTAGTACTGGTGTTAAGGCTTAAATTAAATGAATTTATCAAAAGTTTATTCAGAAAATTATTCAATAGAAACAATTATCGCGCGTTTGACTCAATTAATAAAAGTTTTAAGTTTTACTTAAATTCTAAGATTTAAATAAAAATTTTCTGAAAATGTCTTCAACACAGAAATCTATTGATTGGTTGCAATCACTGAAGTGGACGTCAATTATTAACTGTTGTTTACAAATATTTTTCGCCGCAATAGTACTAATTTCGATTGACTGGAATGAATCCCCACATAAAGAGCCCTTTTATTACAAATCGAGTTATATTGCATTGTATTCGATCATACAAATAGCCATCTGTGGGTTCGGTATCTTCGCAGACCTGACCGAAAAGTTCATAAATGTTTTGATTTTCTCAATCCTTGTGACTCTGTTCACCGTCTTCAGCGTCTTTATACTGTTTTACGGTTCTGTTTACTATCGAATACTTCCCGTTATATGTATGACTTTGTTGGCGGTCAACTCCTGGTTCTTTTTGTATCATATCAACCAAAGGGCCACAAATGAAAACCAGTGAAAGACAAACACCTCAGGCATATATTTATTAGAATACATTTATAAATAATTTCCGATATCTTGATCATTCATTCACTTATTGAAACTGTTTTCCATTTATAATAAAATATATATTTTATTGAAATAAAAATAATTATCTGAAAACTAAGAACTATTTTATGAAAATAATTATCTTAATCTCAATTTAAATAAGCTTTAATTCTGAGCAAATATTGTGCCGCAAGTTCTGTAGATTCATATGCTGTGCGGTTATAGCTTTTTGTTTAGGGTCTGGTCATAGAAATAGATCACATGTTTGCCAATAGAGACAAGTCTTAAATTAATTTTATAAAAATTGTTTCAAAAGTTTATTCAGAAAAGCATTAAATTAAAACAATTATCGCGCGTTTGACTCAAATGATAGAAATTGAAGTTTTGTTTGAATTCTAAAATTTGATAAAAATTTGCCGAAAATGTCGAATCAGAACCCAATTCAGGCGACAAATGAGACAACGACTCAGAAATCTGTGGATTGGTTCCAGACATTAAAGTGGATATCAATGTTAAACTGCGGTTTCCTTATAATCTTCGCGTTTATAGTTTTGTTGGACGCCTGGAAAGACTGGAATGAAGTCCCAAAAACCCAAGTCTTTTACGACAAACCATCTGTTTATGGTTTGACTGCAATCATTCAATTAGGCATTTGTGGGTTCGGTATCCTCGCGGCTCTCAGCGAAAAATTTCAAAGTGTTTTGATTTTCTCAATCTGTGTGACTGTCCTCTGGTTCTACAGAATTATTGTTATGTTTATGGACTTCCTCTTCATTCGGATGATTAGCAATATATCGCTGACAACTCTGGTGGCCGTCTCGTGGATCTACTTATACTTTATATCTCAGAGCATAAGAGAGGCTAAAAATGACAACCCGTTGCCGAAAGACAAGGGATTGGACGGCAATACCGACGGAGATAAAGACAAAGACAAACAGAATAACGATTTTTTGTAATTTAAAAAATTTTCGGATATTTTGATCCATTCGGTGATAATTCTAACAAATTTTTAAAAGATTTTCTGCATTAATAACAAAATTTAAGAAACATTTCAATAAAAATGAGATTATTTTGAATATTAATACTTTGTTTCAAGGCATGAGACTTGAGATGATTTATGAATAACCAGAAGAATGTCTTATTTGGGAAATGAGTTGTTTTTAGAGCTCGAGATCTGGTTTTTAAATATTATTTTGTTTCGAAAAATGAAATCCATTTTAGTTTTAATCCATATTTCGGTCATTTTTTCAGAGATTATCATCAAAACCATCGATGAGTCCATTCGTGAGGTTACCCTTGAATGCGAATTGAATGAAAACAATACTATGTTTTGGATTAAAGACGGGAAAGACATGTATTTCGACAGCTTTTACATGAGTTTTGATATCACAAAAAGGAGCGACAGTTTAATATCAGTTCTGACTTTGAGTGATCTGATCGGACAGAGAGACAAAGGAGTCTATAATTGCAATACTATTGCCTATCAATTGGTCGATAATTTCCAAACTGTTGTCGACTACACTACAAACGCAACACAAATGGACGGACAGGACATCGAGTTTCGATACTTTTTCAAAGTATTGATGGAATCGTTTGAAGACTTTTTCCGAACGATGTCTAATCTATTACTGAATTGGGTTCGCTTTTACTGGAGTCTACCCCATGTCTTCCGCATTGGCATCGGTTTGGTTCTCCTTTTGTTCATCTTTTTCTTCATTTTGATTAAACTAATAGCCATTACATACAAGAGATGTGCCGAGAGTTACGCCAAATTGAAATTTTATTTGGACCCAAAGTACGGCAAACCGTCCGATGATATCACTCTAAAAGCAGTCTATGACGAGGAAGTGGTCGACCATTTGGTTGAAAATATTGCCGACTATTCGTTTGTATCGCTTCTTAACGACTGATTTTTATATATGTTTTTCAAAATCTTATAATTTCTTTAAATTATAGAAATATTAAATAAATATTTGTTTTGATATCTTTCAAGATTTATTTTGAATTTAATATGTTATCTTGATAATTTTCCTTCTAAATAAAACATTAATTCGCGTTAAATCTCTTTTGGATCAGACATACCAGAGCTCTGTTTGTATTACATAATCCTTTGGTATCTGTTCTTAATCTCATATTATTCGGTGAATTCTTCTGAAATAAAGACAATAAATACACTAATCCTTCAGTTTTTGTAGTCATTACTCATCTGAAGTCAAGTTAACTCTTATTAAGATATAATTCTTATGTGTTTTGTCTGATTCTCGACTAATTCTGTGCCGAAATTCAAATCTTTATTGAAAAACAAAACTTTGTTTTCTGTATTATTTCAATTAGAGTTAAGTACTGAAAATCTTTTCCGTAAATTGGAAACACTTTTAATGGGTCTGAAAATTATTTTCAATCAAATTATGTTTAATTTGATTTTTGTTTTTTTAATGTAAACAAATCATATATTTTTATGAAAAATAAAATAAAATAAAGTTTTATAACAAATGACTCAGATTTGAAGCGAAAGGAAATTTTTGTCTAAAATTTTGTGCGAAAAGAATAAAAACAAATAATAACTGAAAATAACGCGAAAAACATAAGAACACGAAATAAGACAAAAAATGTTGAATTTATTGCATGTTTTGCTTCAAATGTAGATAAGAAGGCGAACACTAAATACGGCACAGAATAAAGTCTATCCCATATTAATAAAAACTTCTTTGTATGAAAAACCATATTGAGCTAGTTTAGAAAAAATATTAAATCTATAAATGATTGAAATGAGCAAGGTGTAACGTTAAAATCAATTGACCATCTTTGAAATAAGCATACAAAACTCCATGTTCTAGATGATATAGAAGATTGAAATTATGAATTGTTTATAAACTTGAAAAATATCTTTTCAAAGATATTATTGATTATTGACAAACTTTTATGAAATTGAGCTTGTTTGTCACTTAACCCTGCTGATCTCAATCAGGATCGGCTCATACGCGCCCAATCATTTGCCAGTCGAGTGCTCACAAATTGCGAACAAGTCTTTTAACGCCTCACTTACTGTTAATTAATTACAAATTTGATAGTTTTTGTTGAGAAAAGGATCCGTCCCTTAAGAGAATTGATTGAAATTTTTTTCATAAGCACTTAATTTTGAAGACATTCTGTTTTCCTGAAAAAAGTCTTGATATCGGGTCAATAGTTGTGTGAGTCCTCTCATCTCTCAAATGTGTTTTACTATAGTCTTATGGCTTAAAGTTTTATTCATATTTATAGACAACTCTTCGGCTATTATTTGATGGCAAACGAGGGATGAGTGAAAAAAAGAGTGTATTTTCATTCGCACTGGTATTCAGTGAACTGTAAGATAACAACTCTTGGAAATAGATTTCTATTTGTAGAAAAAGAGGAGATTTTTCTGTATATTTGTTTTAATATACAATATTTTTATATTGATTTTGTGCCTTCCCTTTGGTTGCCATACCCTCTCCAATGCCTTTCCTCTTATCGAATAATTTTTTCTTTGAATTTGTTTTTTAATGAAATAAAAGTTTTCTTTCTTTTGAGAAACGAAAAGCCAATTGAATTGAAAAGAAAAGACGAAAAATCAATTAAAATATTGAAATGAATATAAATTTTCGTTAAAATTTTCATACAATCGACGGATGGGTTGAGTAATGTTCACATCGATCGAGTGCTGAATTAAATTGAATTATCTCTTAGTTTCAGAATATTCTTCGAGATATTAATTGTATTTTGTACTATAGAGCAGAGATGTGCAAGCTTATGAACTTGTTTGAGATAGGTCTGATTTCTTCAACATCACCTTTGAAGTATAGGCAATGTTTGAATGAGCAAGTTACAATAGGCTAGTTTAACAATAGAGCTGTCCGTCCCTGGATTTCACTCAATATTCTTACACTTCAATAGAATTTCACTTTGAATTAAAATTGATTTACAATTCAATGGATTTCATCTCAAAAAAGGTTTGGAAATAATGAAAATAAATGAAAATCAAATCCAATAAAAATAAATTCAATCAAAAAAATATGACAATTATTTTCATAACACAAATATCATTATATTCTTCAGCCATTTATCAGCAAAAAATAAATGTCTTAAAAATAGTGTATTTTTTTGTTAAAAGTTTGAACAGTACTTCACGTTTGACCTAAAAAACAGATGAATTAATCGATTGAAAAACATTAATCAAAAGCCTTTACGAAAAAAATGAAATCTTTTTTAAAAAGAGGAGAAGAGATAAAAAAATTTTGTTTGGATTCAATGAAAAACAATTTGTTTTTACTAACGAACCGAACGAACCGTTTTTCTGTTCCTCTCATTTAATGCTTGATTTGTGGTTAACATCATTTAAGAGATGATTTTTATGATACCCCAAACATTTCGACCGCATATATCTTTCTCGCACACAATCATTGGCTCAGACCCTACTCCGAGTCACAGCTCATACCCATTGATCTAAACATAAAGTTATGTAATAATCAGAAGATTGAAGAGAGAAATGAAAGGATGAGAACAAAAATCTAGGAAAACAGTATTTGCTTTTCGTAGGCTGTGCTCAGACTTTCAAACGATTGCTGAGCGGAAGAGAAAAGTAAAAAAATATTTTTTCCTCTCATTTTTTATTGAGAAAAATCTCTTCTTTTGAAAAACTTTTGGCTCTGACCTAATGTCGAAGCACTTGAAGTAATGGTTGGGCAGAACCCCAAAAGACAGGCTTCAAAATTGAGTTTAAAACCCCTGGCTATGAGTCTGTGGTGTAATTCCTGTCATATTTTTCTTCAGACTCAAAATTAGTCAATATTTTGAACTACATATTGATTGTCAACAATCACCTGAAGCTATGAATTTCAATGTATTTTTGTTCACTGATTTCCACTCACTTTTCGCTCAGGAATTTACTCGACTTTCCTCTCCAAAGAGTAGAGTACTTCCCCCTCTATTTTCCAATACTCTATTCCTGAGCGATAAGATTGATCTGAAATTTTAATTTTATTTACTCTTTTCCTCTTCTTTTGAGTTTCAAAGACCAGACCTGTATTTAGTATATGATTTACGATAAGGTTTTTAATCAAAAGTTTTTTTCTCTTTTATTTTAAAAATGAAAAAAATCTATTCCTTTGGCGATATATTCATTGGAAAAACAATTGAATCAAAGCACAGAATTCCAATGATCTATGAACTTTTTTTGAACTCTCGATATGAAATGATAAGAGTTTATCGCATTTCTCTATATCTCTGGTTCTCTTTATTTCGATAATTAATCTTATTTTCAATGAAATAATCCGATAATTAATGAGAATTTTTTTGTCGATATATTTTAATTACAATTCATTTTCAGTATTAAAAAAATACAGAAACTTATTAAAGAATGAAATGAATGCAAAATTATTCCCATTTTTATGACTAATTAATCTGTTTTTTCAAATATAAATTATTTTTGTAGTGAAAAGAAATTATCTTTTTATGTAACTCTTGTCATATAAAACAATTTTTACTTATAATTAATAAAATGTTTTTCACAAATGTTTTCTATAATTGAGGGGAAACTCCTAATCAAATGTTACATAATGTCGATATTTATTATTAAATATGACAGGCATTAGGTATATGTGTTGTCGTTGCGCAGCACAGCATACAATTTGTGATACTATTTGTGTTGAAATCAATTTCCAGTTGTGGTATAATTATCACAACTATTGATAGTGTTTTGAAGTTTGAATCAACTCAAGGATGTCTTCGAGTGTTTTGTAAATAACAGATTAAATTCAGTTCAATGGAAGAGTTTTAATTGATTCTTGATATTTGATAACAAGTTGACGACTAATTCATACTTTAATTAAAGTTTTTGTAAATAAAAAAAATAGTTTTTTTCGAAAATATTTTTAAAAAATGATTAAAATAATAGCGTTTGTGATAACATCCTGTTTGATAGGAGAGGCGTTTTTGTGGC
Organism: Tectocepheus velatus; assembly: GCA_034700625.1. Taxonomy (NCBI): domain Eukaryota; kingdom Metazoa; phylum Arthropoda; class Arachnida; order Sarcoptiformes; family Tectocepheidae; genus Tectocepheus; species Tectocepheus velatus. Next base: position 25,016 of record JAQIXV010000318.1, on the reverse strand, counting down.
CAAATCACGACATATCGTCACTAAAACTTCTTCAAGTAGTGCACAGACACGGGGACAGGACTCCCACCGAATTCGTTGGTAACGATCCGTTCAGTGACTTAAACAAGTATTGGCCCGAAGGAGAGGGCGAACTCACAAACGAAGGAAGACTAAGACTCTATAAATTGGGTCAATTCATAAGACGTGAATACAACCAATTTCTTGGGGAAGACTACTCTCCTCGCGAGGTATATGTTAGGAGTTCTCTGAGCCACAGATGTCTGGACAGCGCTTCCCTGTTGTTATCCGGCGCTTATCCGCCAAACAACACCAAATGGCAGTGGAGTGGCAGTAATGGGACGGACGCCAAGTTAGGGACTCTTTGGCAGCCCTTTCCCATCGAGAGTTTTATGCCCAAAGACGACGACATTGTGATGACTGTCGATAGGAATTGTCCGACGGCTGACGCGGAGCTCAAAAAGATCTTCAATTCCGAGACTGTATTGAAATTATTGGACGAAAATAAAGAACTTTTGGATCAATTGTCTGAAAAAGTTGGACATAAAGTCAATGACCTCAAGATTATTAACAAACTATACGAAGCTCTGGTCATTGAACGCAACAGAGATCTCAAGTGGTCTGATATGAAGGTCTGGACCCCGGCTTTCGAGGAAATGGTTATTAATAAACTAAAGCCATTGGTTGTGACTTATTGGACACTGGAGTGGGATAACAGACTCATCGAGAGAGTCAGAGCCGGACCTCTCGTCGAGAAATTGTTGAAAAACTTTGTGTCTTATATTGAGGGCAAACCCATTGAAAATTCTGTACGAAATCCGTACAAAATGTTTGTCTATTCGACACACGACTCAAAATTAGCGGTTCTTATGAATGCGTTAAACATTTTCAACGACCAATTGATACCATTCGGGGCAACACTTCTCTTTGAATTACATCAGACTCCCGGCGCTGTCGACTATTTTGTCAAAATATATTACTTTAACGAAACTCTGAGTGATTTCAGTCCACATCCGATGAGTTTAAAAGATTGCGATAATCGAGTCGACTGTCCTTTCGATAGGTTTATGGAAATTAGCAAAAATGTGATACCAGACAACTGGGAGAGGGAGTGCGGCATCGGTTCACCGAAACAATCGATTTTTATTTCAAATATCGTCGCAATGGTCTTAAATATAATACTTATATTAGTTTTGGTGTCACTTATTATCTTCAATTGTTATCACAATAATAGGTCTTCTTATTTACCACTCGAATGACATTAAGAACTCTTTGTCTGAAGAATATTATTATTATTAAATTATTCATTAAATTCGTTGAAACGACTCTTTTATTGCTTAGTTTTCTTCAAAATGGAAATGGCCTTGCTCAATCTAGCTTGCTTGCACTAGCACATTCAGCTAACAATATTCGAGTAAATTAGCTTCCTTATATTTGTTTTGAATAAGGAACTACTATATTATTCTGAGCCATATATTTGTTCATTAGATGAAAGAAAAAGTCTGAGACAATGATAATTATCTTCGGAATAATGTTTTCATAGTTTTATCTTTGAGTCAGTCATCAAAACCTGTGCTCTGATTGAATGTGAGCCTCAATTAGTCGGTCGACAAAAGCAAATAAAAAACTTTTGATCTCTGATTGTTTGAACCGATTGTTCACTGTTTTACTAATTCATTAGTGATGTGCTGATCACTTATTGAATGTAACCTTGGTAATTTTCCATTGATAGAAAATATTTAACCTTGAAATGGATGACTTAACTTATCAATCATCAACACAAATAACAATTTGATTTTCAAACAAAAATAATCTTTATTTGAATTATTCCAAACATTTTATATCTATTTTCACATTTGTTTTGAGTAAAACCAAAAGAATTATTCAACAAATACCTGGTTTTACATAAAATGTAACCAAGTTTACAATCGTACAGTTTTTTGTGTTTTTTTTCAGATTAGTTACAACTTTTCATTTGGAATGTCTTTCAATCGGAAAATCTATTTTCAATAAATTTAAATAACAAATGATTTCCCACTTATTGTGAACTTTAATGTTAAGACTAAAATGAAAAATGAGTTCATTAATGAAGTTATGATTACATTATTTAATATTTATTTACAGAAAAACAAATACCAATAATAATAATAAGAGTTTGAATGCAATGTTTAGTTCACAATAAGAGGAATCCAATAAATTTTTGTCTCAAATGTATTAGTCTTTTAGCAAAAGAAAAGCTTAGAATATGAGATAAGAAGAGAATAGACGGAAAAAATTATTTTTATTTTACATTCAAATAATATTCAGTAATATATTGCTATAAATTCAAAGATAATTTGTTTTCTCTCTCTTTTTTTGATATGAATGAGCAAATTGTGTTCAATCTCTTACAGAATATTCTCTATAAGTGTTTTTAATATTATTTGAGTTGTTTTTCCTTCTCTTCAAATAATATTTCATTTTTTTTTCTTAAAGTTTTTGTTTTTTAAAAGTAAAGCAATTGTTTTAACAGATTTTCTTTTGTCGCAGAAATTCATATAAAAATCAATAAATTCTGTTAACTCTACAATATTTTCAATATATTTCCCCTTATTTCACATAACATATGACTTTTTACAAGAGAACTTCTCGAAGAAAAAAATTCTTGGATCAGAAATAACATCTGTCTCTCCCTTCGTGTGCTGTTATTGTTGTTGTCTTGTTGTGTGGCCTGTAGTCAGACCTCACTATTTGTTTTTCAGTCAATAATGGCTTTTAATGAACAGAATTCTTGCGTTCATTCAAAACAACTATTGACTGGATTTTTGAGATAAAAATAAATCTCAAATTGTTTTAAAAATGGATTAAAATTCTTATGAAAATCGCATTTCATATTGAAATGCATCGAAAAGTTTGGCTAAAATTTCACTAAAACTTATGTTTTTGAAAAAAATGTTTCCGATGATTGTTTCACATGATTGGAGAGTTGTATATAGTTTTCATGAAATGCAAAATTAATTATTCAATAGAAAAATCTTTTGGGTTTACCACAAGTTTGGGGACATTTCCCCTTCTCTTATGAATAATCTGTTAATTCAATAAAGAAATTGATTTAAATATATTTGGTTTGTCGTGGAGTCAGTCGTCCCTCAAATCCTGAATAAAGTGTTTGAAACGATCGACAAAATGATGAGCAAAGACACCAATGAAGGGATGGTTTGATCTGTAAAAGAGTCGGAATAGAAGTTAAAGCAAAGAATATAATAAAAGATGAGATTTCTTATGAATTATTCATATATTCCTCAAACGAATTCATGTTTATAATCAAGTGATGAATTCATTGGCGAATATTTCAATTCCTAACTGTATTCATATCAGACATTCAGATTCAAATATTTGAATAACCAAGGTAGGTGGCCAATCGTTTTGCTCAGCGAATCGTTTATTTGTGTATATTCTTAAGCTTGGTAGTTTCAAATTGAATTCAGAAAGAGATGGTAAATAAGTAAAAGTAATTGAATTTTTATGGCAATTGTTTCAATATTTCACACAAACTATTTACCAAGGTTGCGAAATTTAATAAAGAATAGGGATTGTTTATTATGCTATTATTTATAGTTAAAACCTGTAAATTTTCAATCGGGATCAAAGTTTTATTGAATAGAATTTATCTTTAATAAGATTTTTGGCTTCAAGCAAAGATAAAAGATTCTTGTGACTTTAAATTGAACCTTGTTTCAAAATCTTTTTTGAAAATAGATAATTTGATAACCAAAAATCATAATTAATTGATCTAGTTTAACTCAATTTTATCTAGCATATGTTTGAAATTCTTAGTAATCTTGGTTACTCTGAGCCTAAAATATTCAAATTAACTGAAATAAAGAGATATTTAACTTTAAATTCAATTATCAAATGATGAAAAAGAGGCAAATAATTGAATAAATGGGATAAAAGTCACTCAAATCTATTTGAGACAAAAGTCTTGAATAAAACTTTTGATAAGACTATCGAAAAGAAAAAGTTTTATTTAAAAAATAAAATCCGAAAAAAATGAAAAACAAGAAAAAATTTATGCGAAAAATGATTTGAAATCAAACATTTGTGACGAAAATCAGTTGAGATTTGATAATAAAAGAAGATTTTTGTCAGTTTTTGCCACAAATTTGTTATCAGAAGAGAAGAGAGTTTTGTTTGCATTGAATGGGAAAACGAAATAAAGAAATAGAAAAATGGTTTTTCCAGTTCAGACCCTTTTGTTGTGATGTATGTCTTGTTTATGGGTTGGGAATGGTTTTCAATTCAATGGCGAGTCTCAGATGACTTACTCGGTTTAATTGCTAGACTCTGGCCGTCACTCATCTCTCGTTCCCTTTTGTTGGTCTTCTGTGCTCTCGAGGCTCTATTATTACCGCTATTATTGATGTCGTGTTTATTATGTGAGTTGCGATCCATCAGAAGACTCGTCGAAGCGGACAAATTCATACCCGACGTGACCATCGAGTCGTGTCCACTGCTGTGGACTGAATATTGAGAGAAACATAAAAAAGAGTTAACAAAACAAATCAAAAGTCAAATCCAATCAAATATAACGATAAAAATGTGGCGAAACTTGAGTTTGATTTCGGGATGTTTTTCTTTTTGAGAATAATTTGATCTTGCACATGTGTCACATGATCATTTTGAAATAATTGCATTGAATTAATGTTTGACTCACTTTTATGATGTGCTCGGTCGCTTTCGTATTTGTAATGGCGTGTGGGAATAGTTGGACCAGGTATTTCTATTGAAATAAACAAGATCAATTTGACTCTATTTTTAAATTATTAAAATGTAATTAATTTTCTTTTAAGTTTTGTGATATAGTATTAATCAAAAATAAATATACGATCAAGTTTTTATTAAAATTTGAAGACTGTAATATTTTAATTTTGACTTCAATAACAGTTAATTATGCTCGATAACAATTTATTTATGGCCATTTCAACGAAACCAATTATTATCAAGTCTATTTTCATTTATGTGGTCTAATTTTTTTCCATTAAATTAAAAATAATTCTGAAAAATATTTCAATGTGCAAGACAAATTTGATACTTAAATTTATTCTATAATTTACTAGCTTCAGTTTAAAGCTAAAATTTTAATTAAACTTTATAAGTGATATGCCCTTACCATAAAGTCTGACTAATCCCTCTTTTTCACCAAGAGTATTTTTTGCGACACACTTATAGGTCCCAAAGTCTTTTTCTTCGAGTTCTGCGATTTTGAGAACCATTCGCGTCCGATAGGAGTCGTGTTCCTCAGAGACGACATATTTTTCTGTCGAAAGAATTATCACTCCATCGCTTCGTATCCAAGAAGTCAATGGTTTGGGCGATGCCTCGCATTTACACTCCAATTGAACGTCACTATCGAGCGCTGCCCCCACTAATTGATTCTGGACTTTAATTTTGGGCCGAACTGTAAGACAAATATCAATTTCAGAGAACAGCACATCACTCATCAGAGATGCTCAACAATCTGGTGGACATCACTGGCTATCAATTTGTCGATAAGTTATTCAGATCTCATATTTTTGAGATCAAATTTCTTGGACGAAATCAATCAAAAGATTGAGTTTTGGATAAATTTGGGGAAAATCTGAGTAAAAGACTATTTTATTCCTCATTTGATTCACAGATATATCAATGGATTTCTCAACTATTCAATGAATTTTCGGACCAAAAGTGAAAAGAATTTTTTTGTATAAGAATTACAACAAAAAAGAGAAATGAATTGAAATTCAAAGTCTTATAATAGTTTAACGAATAAAAAGTTGAAAAAAATAAGAAAAAAGATTTCAAAACATTTCAATTGAATGACAATCAGATAAGAGTTTAGATAAAAATGAAAATAAAAGTTGAGATTCACTTTACGTACGGAAAAGATATACATAAAAATTGAATGAATGAAAGGTTTGATAAAATATTTAAATTTCTTTCTCTTCCTTTTCAGAGCCAATGAATATTTGATCAGATTTTCTAAAGATATCACAATTTTCATATCAATTGAATATCATTGAAAATGATCTAGGTCAGGTGTAAATTCTGGCTGAAATTAGCATGCTAATATACTTACAATTAACTTGAACAACAATTCGCTTGCTAACACTGGGAGGAACAGTATTCCCAGCTATACACAGATAGGCTCCCATATCGTCTGTAAGAAGGGATTAGTCTTAATTAATTAGCTTGATCAATTTTAATTAACAAACAAACCTCGAGTCACTTGAGTTATGTTGAGATACTCGCCGTCGACTTTTTGGGCTTTAAAATTAGGAGAAACTCAATTAATTTATCTTGATAACATTTAATAGCCACATTTAATATCCAACGAGGATTATGTTCATGGTCATTTTGAATTCAAATTTCTGATTACTCAGCATGATAAATCTATGTTAATGACAATTACCGGAGTACTTTTTGCCGCCATAGAGTCCCTGATTGATGTCTTTGTTGTCTTCTCGCCTCCACGTGACGGTAGGTGTCGGATACCCATTGGACCGACATCTGAGTGACAGCTTCTGTCTCTCGTCAACAATCGTATCGGAACTCGTGTCCGACTCCACTATAGACGGAGGAACTGAACCCAAACAACAATACCGAAAGTTAGGGAACGGCACATAAATAATTCAAATGTGAATAACACTATTGAATACATAATTAATGAAATGAATATATTTTTGTTTTTCAAATGTTTTTTCATTCTCTAAACAACTGTTAAGTAATTGAATTGAGAATAAAAATCAAAAGTCGTGTGAATCAGACTCTGACTCAGTGGGAAAGGGATGCCACTGAAGTGAAGCCTTAATTAAACCTCATTTTAACGATTGAAGCGATAACTCTTTGATTTGAAACGAGCAGAAAAAAGTCTATTTCAAAGGGAAGTTGTATTAGAAGTGCGAAGAAAAAGGTCTTCAATTCATTTATAGAGGAATGGGTGAAAATGGGGCCAAAAGTGAATGAAGAGAAAAATTGTAAGAATTGTAAGAAATTGTTATGATTTTGAAGATAACATCATTGAAGACATCGACGACAACTACTGTACAAAAACCTATCGACACAATAGTTTTGATAATAAAATTGATATATTGGCTGACATTAGTGGCAAAGAGTGAAGTGACGAAAGTATTGAAAACTATTTCTTTATTTTTCTCTTCATTTTTCAGAAGAAGAAAAAATGACAAAAAATTTTCGATAAAAAAGTCAGAAAACGAATAAAAAGTAATAAAAAAGTGATCCAAAGATAAAGAGGTCTTTCCTTTAAAGCTCTTCCATATAAATGATAATTTTCTTTTAAAAAACATCTATTTTTCTCAATTATGTGGACCAATGTCTGACGTCTGGTTAATTGTGCACTGGTCAATTATTTGTTTTTATTTTGTATTTGGATCGATTCTAGAGCTTACCTAAAACATCTAGGTATCCCGTTTGTTTGATCATCGGATCGGTATTGATTTGGCACATATATTGACCTTTGTCTGTGATCTGGACATTACTTATATGCAAATGCCATTCTCTATTGCTATGTGAAACACGGAATCTGTTGTCCGGCTGTAGGTTCTGGAGTTGGATTGTCAGGAGAGTCGGCTCCATATTGTTGTCCATTTTAATCCAAGCAACCTGGATAATTTCAATTCAATGTCTGATTAATTGAACTTGATAATTAAAACAACGTTATGTGAAATATTTATAATTAAAGTTCATATAAATTATTAAATGAATAAAAATAATTAATTATTTATTTATCAGTGAATAGCGTAAGCATAAGTGAATAGACTATTAATCACCGTGAAGAGTCAACGAACTTGCTTAAATTAGAATTACATCGGTATTTAATGGCAAAATAGTCCGGGTATTTATCAATGAATCCGATGTAACACATTTCCAATGAAATTATTTCTCAGTTTTTATTTTTCTTGTCGTCAAAAGACATTTTCATTGATGTGTTTCCCCATAAGAAAAAAGAAGTGATGGTATGCTATGGTGTGCTCTATGTTCTGCTCCCGAACCCAATGAATGGGCAAAAATGGATTAATCAATAGAAACGCATTTTATACTTAACTTTATTATGAAGAGTATAGTAAAGAAGAATCAGAAGGAAAGCTATCCGTTGCTATAATATTGGGACTGAGAGTGTCTTAACGGCTCTAATAACTGAGTGACTGATCAATAATTTTTGCTACGATTGCGAAGTAATTAAATTAATTTGATTTTTGCTTTTCTTCTCTTAAATCAATACAATTAAGTGTAGGTTTCAATCATATGAGTCATACAATTGATTGCTATAACAAAATATCTTTTCCCTCGAAAACAATGTGTTGTTATATTTGATATCATTTAACGAATTAGTCGATAAAAATACCCGGAATTGTTTGGGACTTCTTTGATAACATAAATTGATGAGCAAGGTCATTTTACTAAGATATGGTTTGATTCTCAAATATTCTCATTTTTTTAACGAATCCTGTTTTGAATTCTTGATATTTATTCAGTATATTTCTTTTCTGTCTTTTGTGATTGATCTTGGTCACTCACCTTATATTTTTCCAGATTATCGATAGTGCAAATGAGCGTGGCACTCCGTCCGGTGGCCACCGATATGTTGCCAATCGGGTCGACAAAACTGGGCATCAATTTTGCTTTGACTGCAATACAATTAATTTAATAAAGACGTCAATAATGTGTCCGAAGAGTAATTCAGAGACAACTGAACTGAAAAATCGTGGACTCAATAACTCGTTTGAGTTAATGTTAATAGACTTGAAATCTAATTAACCATAACTTTGGCCGAGAATTACGGAAAAGTTTTAATCGCAGATCAAGTTTACAGTCGTTTTCAGTAATTATTTTTGTTTTTGTTTTGCAGTAAATAAATATATTTTTCGTATAATTTATTCAAATCTATTCAACAAAAATTTAATCCGAAATAATCACTGAATTTATTTTGTGATTCAAATTATGAGTTGAAAAACAATTTCTAAAAATAATGTAATCAATTGTGAAATTAATATGAAGTTTGAGTTTTGGTTTTTGTTTCTAAACAGAAGTTTTAATAATAAATTCTGATATAAAACACATAAATATAATACTCATTAAAATTTATGAAATGAAAGTAAAAAAAATTATTATAAAATTTAATATAAATTTTGAGGAAATTTTTGTTACAAAGAAACAAATTATCAGAGATTTTGATTAATTATAAGAAAAATATTTTCACCAAAAAATGCTTTTAATTGAAATGAATGTCATTTGAGTTGAAACTGAAAAATGATAGCAAAATGTTTTGAGAAAATGAAATCTGAAAACAAATATTTTTTTGACATTCAATTTGTTTAACAAATTGCTTGCTATTAAAAGTCTGGATAACATTCAAAAGGCATACAATAATTGTTACTTCGGTTAAAATGTTTCGGAAAAAACTTTTTTATTTTATTTGAGACTCATTTGCATTCATTTTGACTTTAATTTAATTTATGACTAAATCTATACGTTTTTTGATCTTATTTTTGTAAAATTTAATTAAATTTATATAAAATTAAATATTTTTTCTTCTTCTTAACCATTGCTTCAGAATTCCGTTCAAAAGGACAAAGAGTTTGTGTTCTGTGAACTAAAATAACACAATAATGAATACTATTTTCCTAATGGGATCACCAAGGTGGCCATTTTTATTTCGTAATGTTAACACTTATTTTACAAGTTTATTCATATTAGAACCCCGTTTATTCTTCAAAGCAACTTGTTACATTATTTTTGAAGTGTTTTTGATAAATGTCTTTTCTAGATTAAAATTTCATGATTTTCATTTTGTGCTAGTTCTGATCTTTTTCAAACATGATTTTGATTTGAAATAAACTAGTACACTTGAGAGAGTGCTACATTTTATGTGAATTTTGTTTTTTTTTATCTTGAACATCTTTTTTTCAAACTCAATGATAGAACATATAATAAATGCCAGGAATACAAGTGTTTGTTCTTATATGAGATTCTATTCCCGATAGGAATCGCTCGACAACTCAAAGAATTACAAACAGTTCTTCTCTTCTCATGTTTTCTGATTTTTTTGTGACTTCGGCTCTGATTTAAAGTTTAATTTTTTAAACTTAAAGACAAAGGGATCGGAATCCAGAGGACAACCAAAACAAATGGGAAGAGACATAAGTTTTTGAAATGAAACTGAAGATTAGGTTCTTTGAGACAACACACAAAACATTGAAACAAAAATAGCGAAACCTCTCGAGAGTTGAGATTAAATGTTATTTTTTTCACAAAAATTTTGCTCAAATTTCAAATAATTTGTTCAAAAAAAATTTGAAGAGAAACAAAAGATGAAAAAAATTTGACCCAAGATTAAATTTAAAGAATTAAAATTAAAATTAATTACTCCATTCAATGAAAATTTGCATCTCTCTCTCTCTCTCTCTCTCTCTCTCTCTCTCTCTCTCTCTCTCTCTCTCTCTCTCTCTCTCTCTCCATATTTCTATTTACGATTTCCTCAATATTTTGTTCATCCGTTTGTATATTACAGTTAAATAATAGCCGAATATTTGACTCATAATAATCATAACTCTCAGCGGTTTTTATAGATATATAACACATTCAGAACATAAGCCACATATCAATGGCTCCGATATATTATATAAAAGAGAGGATCAAAACTAATGATAATATCGTATGAGTTTGAGATATGATTTCTTATACAAACGGAGTCTCTTTTCACTCGCATATGAAATCCAGGGGAAAGACATTTGAATTCTTGTGCCTCAATAACCAATAATTATATCTCACTCTTTGTCTGTCTCTCCATTTTGTTTGATATGTGTTTGAGACCTGTTTTGCGTTAAATTTATCGCTCGAAACACATTTATGGCTAAAGAATGAAATATTTTTATTTTATTACAATTTCTGTGTCGAAGAATCCGTTCCCTTGTATTGTGAGAACAGAATGAAAAATAAATTTTGGAGTTATTTTTATTTCTAGTGTTATATACCAATAGACTATTTGATAGATATTTGAAAAGTGGAACAGAATGTGAAAAATCGATGGCTTTTGTCAAAAGTGAAAATTTATGATACGATCAAATTTTTTTTTACTGTCTCTTCGCCTATCGTTTTGCACATCCATTGCCATCGAAATTATCTTTAAATTCAGTGTTTCATTATTTTCTGATCAGTTTTTGAACTCCTTGTTGTAGAGGCGTTGAACAGCACATCTCAGAAGAGCTCAGAATATCAGTTTTGATATTAAGATTGATTGACTTAAAATTCGAGGACATCTTCAAAAAGACTGGAATTTTCTTCAATGAAATGATCGATTATTGTCAGAAAAATGTGTAATTAAACGGAATATTCTGTGCTCTTACGCTCTCATCTTCAAAATGATTCATTAGTAATGGGATACCATTTCTCAATACTCTTAATAATAATAAGTGTTTTTGAAAAAGAAAAATATTTTTAATCTCTCATTATATTAAACGTGTCTTTTCCTAACATTCATTAAATTTTCATTCGGTTCCCTCTCTTTGAAGAGTGGATTCATTTGATTCTCGCAATGAATTGATAGTAAAAAAAGAGAAGAAATCCTTTAAAAGACTCACTTATTCTGATGTTAAGCGTAAATGCATTTAAGATAAGCGAAGAAAACTCTTTGACTCAATGTTGGGAAATAAATTCAATTCTCTACCAAATTATTCCTGCAATTCGTATATCTGGCTATGGATTGGAGAGCACAGAATAAAGTGGTTGTTATAGTGCACTGGATTTTTGTAACAGAAAGGATAGGGCAGTAATACTGGCAATGAATTCCTTGTTAGACTAACATTGACTGTGATTTACATTGAATTCATGGGACGGAGACATACGATGAAAGAGGTTTTCATTAAATTATTTATGAGAACAAGTCTTCTGTCAATAGTTTTGTTGATTCTATTCCTATGTATTAAACAAAAGACTCAAAAGAAATGTCTAATCCTTTGACTAATTTTTCATTTGTTTTACTGTTATTTCGATTTGAATCTAAGATTTCGCTGAAGAGTTAGATTTGAGCTCAAAATAGAGACTCATTTATTATGTGAAGTAAGGGCTCGACTCATGACTGACTCTCATGTACTTTAGTATTTGTATTCAAAAAATATTTCATTTGAAGAAAAATAAAATGAAAATTCAATTTTCAATTAAATTTTTTCTTTCAATATATTAGAAAACTTTTCGCTCGAAATCATTAATCATTGAAAAAACATAATTACTTTTTTAAAAGACAAACAAATGCATTGAAAAATATCGAGAATTTGTTTTATTTTTTATTTTCAAACATAAAATCTTTGAAAATCATGAAAAACAAACAAAAAAATAACACAAATATTGGACACAATTATACACTGAAATCAATATTACTTTAAAATTCTTTTGAACTCAAAAAGAGAAGAGAAATTCATTGCCTCTTAGGTTCAGATTCTGAGCGGAAAACTAGAGATAAAAAACTGTTTTCTCATCTCTTTTTAGGTCTACTCTTTCTTTACGGGTATTGAAGCGAAAAATCTTAAACTTAAGCATTGATTTTCACCAAACAGTTTCTGAGGCTTTAATATCTGTCAATGACTTGCATTAAATTTAAAATACTCTCTCTCTCTCTCTCTCTCTCTCTCTCTCTCTCTCTCTCTCTCTCTCTCTCTCTCTCTCTCTCTCTCTCCAATTTTTCTATATTTTATTCGGTATTAAAACTAAAATCTCTTTAAGACTAGACTCCAAACGCAATGATTGTGTATAACGAGTGTATAGTTGGGTAAAGAACTCAATGCTTAAGACCTTTCCTCAAAACTAATGACAAACAGACGGTTCAAATGTAATGCTTTGGTTTGGAAAAGAAGAAAAAAGTGGAATAAATGTCTCTTTGAATATAATACAAGTTATTGTAGTTTATTTGTTGAGATAAAGTGATCTGTGTCAATTTTGTCAATTTTCTTCTCGTTGTCACATCACTATTGACGATAAATATTATCAAAAATCTAATTATGACTTCCGGCAAAATCCCTGTCCTTTTCTATGATGACAATAGACTTTAACGAATACTACTATTTTTGAGTCTTCTTTTGTATTAAATTCGTTTAAAATTGAATACATTTTCTATTATTAAAGAAACAATTGTTTGTATTAGACTTCTGTTGGTTTTGTTAAGCTTTGCAAACATTGTCTGTAGTGTATTGATCAAGATCATTCTAGTTACTAGTCTATTTTTAGTTTCGTTGATTTAGCATGCTTCAATTGATAATTACACTTCAGTTTATCGACAAGTTTTGTTTGAGTACTGAATGAATCATTTTAAACGATTAACACTTGAAACACATTTTAGAATAAGTGATTTTCAATTAACAAGGTTACTCTAAACTTGATAGTTTGTTTGATTTTCATGTTCAATTAGAGTTAGTGAATGTTCAAGGTTTCACGATTTAAATTAATGATAGTAATTGAATTTTGTTTTTCAAAGTATACTTGTAGCAAGTCTGTGCTTGGCACTTGCGTTTCCTGGTTGAGTTGAATAATATTTCAAGCAAGCAGATATTGGAAAATTTTCCATCAATCATCAAAAGCTTAATACTCTGATAACTTTTTTACTTTTTTTAAACAAATGACAAATTTATGGATTTTTTATTTCTTATTGAATGACTTTTTTCTTTATGAAAAAAAATTTAATTACTTTTTTCATCAATTATTCCAAAAAACTATAATTAATATCAAAGAAAATCTGATCATAAACTCTGTATTAGAAGTTTTTATTTGGGAAACCCATAATTTTTCGGTACTTTTCCAACCATTAATCAAAATATGCCTTATTTTGAGGAATATTTTTATTGAAATTTATTTTAACTTTTAGCCCAAAAATTAATTTATTTGTTATTGGCTTTGAATTAAAGCCTTTTTATTCTGATCTCAAGTTTTTGTTTTGTTTTTGATTTCTATTGCCTCAAGTATTGCACAAAATGTTTTGATTGGGACTCAGACCAGGTTTTCATAATATGTTTTCTATGTATTCTATATTCTATAGAATCTATGAGAATAGGAGTATATATGTATTGTATTTATTTATGCGTATAAATAGATATAACTCTCTCTGATATAAAATAAATCCTTTGGATTACATACGCTATTGATTTATTCACGCCATCGGAAACACTGATGGCCAGAGGGGTCGTCCCCTTTCACTATTACTTTTCTGATTAAAATATGCAAAACCTAGGTCATTCATACAAGAAATATACTGATCTTGATCAAGGACTATGAGCTAAATACATTTAATCAATAAGATGAGTCTTGAAACTAACATGCTATATTTTTGGCTAAGAATGAGATGTTGTTGTTTATGACAACTCCTCCCGTTTTTCTGTCGGTATTTTCTGTTCGCAGTATTAATAGCACAGACATAGAGAGAGAAAAATATTATTAATCTAATAAGAGATGAGAACAATAGGTCTGTCCCTTTTGTTCACCATCTGATCGGATGTACAGCTCTGGCAGTACTTATACGCGAGAGACGGGTCTGGCAAACGATGACGAGAGCGGAGGAGACGCCAGAGATATAACTGATTATAAAGAGCAGAGCATTTGGTTCGGTGTGAAGGCTCTCCTCTAAAAAAATAAGTCCCCCTTTGATTAGATTTGGATTTATGTAATGCCTATTCATATACAATATTGTTGTTATTTTAAGCGTTCATTTCGTACAATAAATGAGCACTGATTCTGATCTGAGGCTCAGCACAGGATTGACAGCACTGGACGTCATTTGGTCTGAATAATAAAAAACTGTATTTATCTCTACTTTCATATATTATTCATTAAATTCAATGTTTTCTCTGTTTTTCTCATTAAATTTGATAACATTTTTAGCGATCCATCAGTTGATACGCGAAAACACTAATTCCAAGAGCATATCAATATTCTTCATTCGCATGAATTATTTCGAAGCAAATAATGTTTCAAAATTAATTATTCTTGCTGCAATAAATGTTTTGATAAGGAATTTAATGCTCCATTTTTGGGTCAATATTTTTTGAAAAAAATTGGTGACACATAAAGGAAAGCCTATACACTATACACAGACTCCGGAAAAATGATGTCACCTTGTTCAAATATAAATGTTTGGTAATTGTAATGGGACATTAACAATTGCCTAGCTTGAATTTCCTGTTCACCATTCGATTGTTTTTCGGCTCATTTTTCACTGAAAGCTCTCCATTCTGTCCCTCAAAGCATACTCTACAGCACAGCATAGATCAGAGCTCAGGGCGTTAACTGACATTGAAGTATTCATAGATTAACCGCTAACTGATAGGAAAAAATGCACTGCATAATAATGGGCCATGCTCAATTTGAATAACTCTATTGAAAGATAATAATAATTGACTAATAAAGACGTTTTACATTAGGATATGAGTTATGATAGTCTCAACACTTTTCGCAGTTTTTCATTCAATAGACTCGTCTGCAGCAGTACTTTGCGGTCGTCCCCTCCCATAGACAGCTATCTCTGACTTCCCGGTCCTTCACTGAAATCTCTTTGTTCTTCACTCATATCTTCACTAAAAATATTGTATTTCAATGGAAACAACTGCACAACTGCTCCAAAGACTTGTCTGTTCCCTCAAAAAGCCTTATTATTATTTGAATAATGAATGAATCGGTTGAGTAATGGCTCAGAAAGTCAGCTGTAGTTTACATACGAAACAAAATTAGATATTATTTATCCGATTTGTATCACTATTTTCACATCTGTAGAGATAATGAGCGCCGGGTTTTACTTTTTTATTCTTTCACTAAGAGATCCGTATATATCAGAGCACAGCCTCACAGAAAAAGGTCTGGTTTTGTGATTAACATTCAAAAAATGGTTTTTATCGCGACTTTCAAACATAACTCTAATACCATATATTCTGTGCTTTTCCTCAAAATGAGAGCACATTTTAAGCTTAATTTTATTGCATTCCATATAAGGAGTGAAATTGTGTGCAAATAATGCACACAATGAGGGGGAACGGCATCACTGGAGTATTGTAAAGACTTTGGGGGAGGATGTGATCTCTCTGTCGGAGTTTTCCAGAGCTCCGGACCTCAGCTTATGTTCATTCGTATGGAATTATTTGGCGAACAGAGAGTGAGACGAGACTCTCAATTGGGGAACAGCTTCAAGACTACCAGTTCTACTAATTATGAATAAAAATAACACTAATACCCGTCCATCGGATATAATGAATCATCTGATGTAATGAAGTGAACCGAAGTTTTTTTTGTGCACTTTTCGCACATTTTTCGGGTAATTCCCGACAAAGGGATCGCATTTTTTACGTAAAAAAAATAATTAAATTAATTAATGATTAGTCGAAGACTCGGTTTATTTAGTTTTCAAAATAAATATTTGATCAAAAAGTTTCGTCAAAACAATTCTTGTTTACAAACTATTCAAACAATTTATTTTATAAAACATAAGTTTAACTGAAATTTTCAATTTCCCCAAAAATACAGACAGAAATCCCTTTAACTTTAGTCTGTCCTTCGTTTTATCGCACAGTCTTCTGTTGAATCTCTTGAATATATACGACTAATGCGTTAAATATAAATTGCTTTCCATATAATTTAAACCTGGAATTTATTTAATCAATTTATAAATCCAGTATTTATTTACTCCTCGAAATTATTTGCTGGTATTTCGTTGGTCTCTCTCTCTCTCTCTCTCTCTCTCTCTCTCTCTCTCTCTCTCTCTCTCTCTCTCTCTCTCTTCGAGAGTGAATTTCAAGATTTATTTCTTATAACGATTTTTCAACTCTTCTGAGAATAAGGATCTGAAAAAATCTCTGGATTTTTATGAACTTTTTTCTCCTCTTTTTTCTGATAAACCATTGCTTTTGTCTGTATTATAGAGACCAGACCTGAGCCGAGAAGATATGATCTCTTATCAGGTCTTTTGTGTTCTCTATTATTATTTTTTGGGCCGATTTCTAAACAGAGAACAAATAATAATTTAATTTAAAAACTCCAATAGAATTATAGCAGAGCACAGCCTCACTCATAAGTGCAGAACAACTCATGTCTTATTCAAATATGAATTTTTCATTCCAAGAGTCAGAGCGTAAAGAAAAAGACAATTTTTTCTGAGGGGAGAGAAAAACAAATCTATTTTACGTTAAGTCAAATGTAGTTTAGAGGAGAAAACAGAATAAAAATTAAATTAAAAATTCAATTATAACTGAAATACAACTTTTTTGGAACAAAAACTAATAATAATTTTTTTCTCCATTCCTTCCTTTCCTATCCTTTACTCCAGATTTTCATTTATCGATAGAAAAGACTATTATTTGGTCGAAAAAATAGACCTAAAGATTATGTCATGTGATTAGAGGGGAATGAGAGGACAGCAAACAAAATATGATTTCATAAGATTTGGTGTAACACTGATATTAGGGAACAGACGTCTCAACAGATTTTTTTTCATTCGTTTATTGATTTGAAGCAAAATCCGCATAAAAATTAGATTACACTCAGGAGTGGCGACTCTGGAGTAACACCAGTAATAAAATTCCGGGACTTTAATGAATAAAATATCTGTGAATTACTGTAAAGGAATGGCATAAAAATCAGAGGAATTCCAAAATACAAATGAATGAAATTTAATTGCAATTTAATGGACCGAATATTTTTTCGTTTGAATTTGTTTTTCGTGTATTAAACCCAATCTGTCTGTGAGTCTGAGCCCTTTCATTAGGAATTCCTTTGCCTTTAATTTTAGTTGAAATCTGTTTATAAATGATATGAAATTAGTTTTTCTTTGTTTTATTGCAAAACATTTTTTGAGTGTTTTATATGAGAAGCGAAAAAAAGAAGAAAAATAAACTACTTTTCAGTCCTCAGTACTTATGAAGAGTGTATTGAAAACTAAATCCGAAATTGCGGTAAATTTTTTGCTTTTAGTTCACTATTTTTTATGACACCTTTTTTGGTACTTTTCTGTCAATTTTTTTCTGATTGTCTTTATTCTCACGAAAAGGATCTGATTGTCTGCAATCAGTTTCACTTATTGAGGACATGCCTTGACTTTTATCAGATGGGAGAGAGAGAGAGAGAGAGAGAGAGAGAGAGAGAGAGAGCTCATTTAACTTTCAAATAGACAATTATTCAAAATATATTTAAAGTAGTTTTTTGAATAGAAAGGTATATAAAAAGCATAAATAGTTTATTTTTTATTGTTTTGACTTCCATTCTGTGCGGAAATATGGATAAGATATAAGTGAAAATTGTTTCCAAACTCTGCAAAAATCTGAGATAACTTTCCTATGATTTGTGAGATAATAGAGAATGAGACAGACTTTGGGTCTTTCTCTACAGAAATTGAGAGATAAATAAAATATTGAGCGCTTTTAGAGATGGAATAAATTCTTTTCTCAGTATGGCTTTCCCCTCCTTTGGCTGTCTGTCCCCAACCCGAGAAACTCTCTCATATTTTTTTCTGTAAACCTTATAAAACGTCAGCAAAACTAATGTCTATCAGTGATTGTGTGGTATCGGAAAAGTGAAACAAAATGTGTCAGAAGATATAGAAAATGGAAAAATCATTTTTATTCTTCATATAATTTATGAGTTATATATAACTTATATATATATATATAACTCTTATCTTAAAGATTTCTATCCAAGAATTTGTTGTATGAAATTACACATCAATCATATGAAAGCAATTCCTGATATTCATTGAAAACAATTTGTTTGGCTTTTCTTCCTATGGTTTGGAATTTATTTGTTATTTGTTTCAAAACAAATAATAAGATTCTTCTGATTCTTATGTTTTATTTTGTCATTCAATTGTCGAAAGAAAATATTTTTGTGTTTAAATTGATTTCTAATTTTAATTAAAATCGATTTAAAGTTAAGATTAGTTCATCCAATAGTTTATTGAGGTTTGAAAACATGATTTTCAAAACACTCTTTCACTCCTTTCGAGCGAATATTTGCTAAAATTTTTTTTGAATTTCAAATTTTTTATATAAAATATATTCAGAAATAAATTCTCACAAAAAACCGATAAAAAGAGGAAAAAATTTTTATTCATTCGCACGAATAGACCAAAACTTTTATTCACAACCAAAATATTTTTCAGACATTTCTATAAATTTTTGCGGATTTTCTCCAAAAAAGTGAATCATTTGACTGAAAAACAGATTCAGAAAACTCTTTCAATACTGACATTAATTACTGACAAAAAAATGATATCAATATATATTTTAAGTCAATAAAAGTTATGATTTCCTCAATTCAATGGACAGTTAAAATAAAATCTGGTTTCAGAGTAATTAAGGTTAAAATTAAAGGTCTAATAGTTTTGAAGATAATTATGATTTTAATTGATTTCATTAATTGAGACCTAAAAACAGAAATAATTGTTTATTAATAATAATATGAGAGAAAAGAGCGGATTGTTATCCGAATTGATTGATTACAATACAGGGTATATATCGGGAGCGCCGGCTAACTATAATAGACCTCTATTTTGCCACTAATGAAGGGACAGTTTCTGTTTAATTATACTAATTTAGAGGAAGGCCTTCTCTCAGAATCAAGTATTTAATGTTTGGTTTCTCGGCAGCTCAGCCTCATTCTGAGCAACAAAACGATCAGACGGTCCTCTCATAACGTAAATTGTTTCAGATTTGCGAATAAATAAAAGACCAACTCTTCTGGTCTTCTGCACCAATCTCTGAGACAATGTCTATCCCTATCGTTAACATCCAAACAGAGCTAATGATAACAGAATTAGAGATTCACTCTCTGTTGACATCATTTGATAAGAGAAGAGCAAAAAATTTTATGTATAAAACAAAATAAGAGATTAGAGGAAAACATAAAACGTTGTCTAAACGATCCTAGAATCTAATCGATTGCATAGTTAGAGATCAAAATTATCTTGATTAGTTAAATAAATTTTCCAGTCTATTGGTTCCGGGTATTTATTTTGATATTTTATGTCTGGAGAAAACGTTTTAATACTTTTTATATCAAAAGAAAATCGACGTTTAATTTTGGGTATCAAAAGACTTCACTCTTTTTTTGTGAGTATTTCTCAAAGACTTCACTCCATTAGTGACTATAGAAGTGATTAATGAATTTCGTGTTCATTAAGTCTATGAACAATAAATTTGAATTTTTATTCAAAAATAAAATCAAAACTTCTATTCAGAAACTCTGTCTTAAATTAAAAAGAGTCTTAATGTATTTGAAATGAGCAAGACTATTTAAAATTCTGTTGTAAGCCTTACCGTGTTTCACTATTCAAATAGGTTCTTGGTTAGGCTCCAGTAGTTTGAGAAAGACTCAACTAATGGCTTCTTTAACTATTTATCCAAAAGGATTGAGAGGAAAGCCTTTCGGTATTGACCAGTAGTCGTGACTTCGATGAGTTTGAAAATGTTTTTTGAATACATTTTCAACGCCTGAAATGATTGCTAGAAAATCATCCACTGATTTGGTATTCATGAAAAGGGATTTGGTCTGAGTTTAAGAGAAACAAAATCCCATTTAATGTCTGATAAAAGATTTTGATTCAAAGGATTTCTATCCAAAAGGGAAAGAGAGTCCAAAACCGAAAGAGTGTGAAGAAAAATGTATTACAGATTTGAGTTGAAAAGAGTTTCTCCTTTTTTGTTGAGAGAGAGAAAAAGAGGAGAGATTTAAGTCAATACTCATAGAAATGGCCGAAAAACAACTTTATTGATAGCGTTTCTAATATTTGGGAAAACCGCACAACTTTTTTGCTCATCCTTTCTATAATCGCCACAAACATACTGAACAAGAATAAAATTCTCTCTCTCTCTCTCTCTCTCTCTCTCTCTCTCTCTCTCTCTCTCTCCCCACGCTATCAATCCTATCATTGAATGAGAGGGAGAGCACATCCAAGGACTCAAATCTATCTTTATCTCCAGCTGTGCTGTGCTTTCGATGCGCTTCGGATTAATTTGTTGGCCAAATGTCTGCCACTTTTGGATACATATTTCCCATTGGATTTTGGCTGCGAATGCTTTTCCTGTTCTCCTCTATTCGTGTCTTTTATATATATAAGAATCGCTTAAAATATATATTTTCGTATATATTTCCCACAAATAGAAAATAGTTCTGACCGTTGAGAGAAAGGGATGCTTAAGAATAGTAAATAGTGACCCCTTTTTCCAACACAGAGTCCCTTATTTATCGCATTTTAAAGAACGATAGGATTGACTCAACGTGTGAACAGTCGATCGGGAGTGCGGTTCACGTCCGGACTAATGGTGAGTTATCTGCACTCAAGGGTTTGTTTGAGTAGATAAAGAAAATTAGGGCCAGAGTTGTGTCAAAAGTCGAATAAAATTGAAGACAAATAAGTGGCGATCAGTCCATATGACAGTCAAATGTATTTTTTATAAGAGTTCAGCACTTTTTCCCTTAACCACCAATTTCTGGCACTACTTCCAGCTCTACCTCACGTTTATAAACAATTTTGTATTTCATTAATATCCGTCTGTTTTAGAGTACAATGACTTCAGAATATATTTTATTTAACTCATAGAATACTAAACTCTTTTTCTGTTATTTATATTCTGTGCAAATATTTCGAGTGAAAAATATTCTGGTTTTCAATGAATTTTATATTTCTATTCAATTATAGAAATTCTGTGGAATTTTCAAACCCTTGTTATAATCCGTACGAAAAGTATTTTATTTAAATTGTTTTTAAGCCTAAAATGCGATTATTATGTAATTTATTATTTATTGTGTTTTTGATTGCAATTAATTCTTCGGATTTTTAGATCTAATTCCAAGAACAGATTCCCTAAACAGCAATAATTTTTTTAATTTGAATTAAAATCAAATCATTTTCAATAAGACATTAAAAACAGTCTTACAAACAGAATAACAGCCACTCCTCTCAAATTGAGAGTCTCAATGTGTGACTGTCTTATTATGAGTGTCTTATGGATGTCCTCTTCGTTTGTCTTTTCATTGACTGCTATTAACTGTTATTTCAGGTCACGAAAGGCACTCGACTCAGGCCATTGTCTTCTGAATACTTGCGACACATCTCTCGAGAAATGACTCCCCGTTCGGTGCATTCACTCAGTTATACGATTAAAGTCACGTTTTGCACATTTATATCAGAGTTAATCATATTTAATAAAACTATACGTATATTGGGATCAGACCTTATAATGTCTGGGAATAACAGAGTGGGTCAGACTAGAGTTGCCAACTCACTAGTAATTCCCATCAAGTTCAATTCTATGTTTGATCAATCAAATGTATTTTTAGACTAATTTTTCAAATTATTACATTGGTAATTTTTGGATTAAAAACTTTGTTAAAATCTAAATCACCTTGATCAAATAAACTATAAAGTTATAATATAGCTTTGAGCTAACAAAGGGTCACTCTGGTAGAAGTGGAGTGGATTCTATTGCTTATAAATTGACCAAAACTCAAAACAACTCCAATATATTCAGTCATTCAATTTGTTATGGAATTGAGTTTCAGTTTTTGTTTTTGTTTTGATCGATAGACTGCACAGACAGACAACACGTCTCTCCAATAATAATAAATTTTTGTAATTCAAAGTAATATATTTAAGTTTGGGAAACAGAAAGCAATCATAAATTTCATCGATGAACTTTCATATAGTTTCGAGGGAAAAATTACCTTGCTTCAACGTTGAAACATTGCACACGAACTCATAATAACAGATCATTATTCATATACCGAGCAAAATATGTTTTGAAGAACCGTTTTCATCGATTTGGGAACAGGGAGGAAGATAAGTGTGATTTGACTTCCGATTAGATAAGGAATCGATGACTAATAGTCTTGGTCTCAATGAGACGCATAATCGATGAGATCTCATCACCAGTTGTGATCATAAATTTAATCAAAGTATAAATAAACCTTGCTAGTTTGAATCAATAGCGCCAGACTGTGATGTAATCTATTGATAAAAACATTTTTTCGGTCAAATATTAATACCAGTCATAAACACCTCTTAACTAACGGTTTGGCTATTTATCTATAAATCCCTTATAATAGGAGTCATTATATGAATGTTTAGATAATAGCTATCATTCATCAGAACATAATATTTGGCCAAAAGAATAAATATATTGACAGCCAGTCCTCTGCTGCGCTCCAGAGCTTCTCCAGACCATCAACTGCTGTGCTGTGCTCTCGATTAACATTTGACTGTAAGGCTCTTAACTGTTTTGCTTTGCCTTTCATCACTCAATAAGCAAACAGTCAGTGATTTTCTTGTGAACACTTCGATGGACTCAATAACCAAATTAATTATTTAATCATTTTATGAATTAATGGCTATAAATACAGTGTATGTTCGCTATAAGTAACTCAGAATTTCTTTATTAATAATATAGCATGGTGCTATTTAATCTAATCAAGTTTCAGTCAGTTTAATGGAACTAGATAATTTATTCAGATCAAAGAGAATCTCTAATTTTAAGCCTGAAATTTATTCAAGGTATAAATTAAGGAAAAGGATGTTTGTTTAATTGAAATCCAACTTTTCTTATTGTTTGTTCTTGGTTAATTAACTTGATAAATTTTGTTATTATAGTTGTCGTATGAGGAATAAGAGTCAAATATTGTTATAATTTTTTTTCAGACAAATATAAGTCAGTTCTAGTGTTATGTCAAAACACAAAAAGTTTATAACGTCGGCTCACAAGTGCTGTGCTCTGCACTACTGTATGGATGTGTAATACATTTTCCATATGTCATAATTTCATTGAGAAAACTGTATTTTTTCGTTTGTTTTTTCCTCGAATCAAATCGTGTCATAAAAAAGTAATAGTCATTCAATTCTTCTCTACTTTTATTTCTTTCTTCCTTTGACTCTATTATTGGACTGACTATTAGACTCCGGAACTACAGTCTAATCGGGCTTTCATTTTGTGTGACATTGAATGTCAGTTTGGTTTTGATTCTCATTTAAACAAGAATTTCATTCATAAGAATCTGAAAATTTATTTCCAGATTTAAATCCAATGTTTTCTTTGCAAATGATTTATGATGTGTTCACAAAGTGATCCGGATTATAGCTATTGACAGTTTACTTACTGTTTATTTAATAAAAGTTCATAAAAACTATTGAACCCATCATTCAATTACTTTCTATAAACGACTGATTGGTCTTTGATTCTTGTGATGAGAAGAGCGCCAGAAATTTGTTTGATTGAAATCAAACTAAATATTTATTTAACCGAATGGAGAGCTCTGGCAGTGATTGGGAGAAGTGTTTTCTTATTGTGTTTACAGAAGACAACCACTTAATTCATAGAGTGCTTAATGTTTGGCATAAATTCTAATATATCTCTCAAAAAGAGTATTTGATTTACTCCTGAAATATAATAATAAATATAAGAAAAGAAATTCTTCATCTCTTTTGAGACAAATCACAGAATTATTCGTTATTTTTAGTAAAAAAGTAATTTTCCATTGAATTTGATATTCTGTGCGCAAAGAATAAGTGGGAATCCATCAAAATTATTGTCTCGATATTCTTTTGA
The DNA here is from genome assembly GCA_034700625.1 of Tectocepheus velatus. Lineage (NCBI taxonomy): Eukaryota > Metazoa > Arthropoda > Arachnida > Sarcoptiformes > Tectocepheidae > Tectocepheus > Tectocepheus velatus. Next base: position 423 of record JAQIXV010000318.1, on the reverse strand, counting down.
GACTACATAGAAGTATAACTTAATATATATTTTATTTCCGTATATATTAAATGGGTTCTACTGTTTCACTCGGAGTGGAGGAGAGAGCGACCTATGAGTTGCGAATATTCCGGTGCTCTGGCACTCACTCGATCATAAATCCCGGTCTTAACTTTGTTTTAGTCGCACACATATATCAATATATACTAAAAGTCAGTCACTATTTCAGTGATACATAATGTGTGAACTCATGTCCAGCACTCAATCAATCCATAGAAGTGTTATAAACGCATAAAAAAAGACCATTGGATTGAAGGCAGTGCTCCGAAACGCTTACACTTATTATATGAGAACTACTTTTCTTCCCATTATATCTCCCTTTCCTTTGCACTCATAAGGATCTCTCTCTCTCTCTCTCTCTCTCTCTCTCTCTCTCTCTCTCTC
>JAQIXV010000317.1:0-47812 GCA_034700625.1 Tectocepheus velatus | reverse complement strand
TTCATATTATTTTTCTTTGCATTCAATTTGATTTCATCCAGTTACTGTAACATTTCATTTTGCTACTAGTAAATGTTCTAGACAACACAACATTTTTATCTTTTTTTTACTCTTATTGACAATACCTGACTTGTTCCCTATGTTTATCATCTAGTTAATTTCCGCCAGATTTTAAGAACGTGTATGACACAGTTTTTATATTAAGACCATTTCTAGTTCAAACAGATAGATCTTTTATAATCATCACCTTGCTCATTGTAAATTAATGCTGTTAGCTTATGGTCTTCCTCTAAATGGTCTTGGCATGAGTTGAATTGTATTGTCAATATTATTGTGTGGATGAGATTTGAAGATTATCATTAAAACTATCATAAAATTATTTGAATAATTCATATTTTTTACCAAGATAAAAAATTTCTTAAAGGGTATTTTGCCGATAGGCATCCCTGGATTTGATCTTTCAAGATATTTCTTGATAAATAATTTTAACGAAAAGTTACATAATTTACTGCCCTGGAAATTGTGGTAATAGTAACAATGGTAGATAGTAATGGATAAACGTGCACAATGGGGTCGCTCTTATCCGGGTATGGTGCTGGTTTGTCTGTACTCTAAGGACCTGGATTTGAGAGAAACGTAATACAAGGGGAATATTTTGTTAAGAATTTATTGATTTCTTTGAAATTCTGTATATTGAGCAGGCCACATTTGTTTGCCTTTTGTGTAGCCTCCTTGATATTGGGACGCCTTGTATTTGACCGCTTCCTACTCGTAATCTTCAGTGTTGTGAAATCATCTTCTTCAGAGTTATCTAGAAATTGAGGACCTGGATCATGAGAAGGTCCTATTGGTTTGCCCTCTGTGTAGCCTCCAGAATACCTTTTGGGCTCTTCAACATCTTCGGTAGTTATGAAATCCTCTTCTATCAGATGGCCTGGAAAATGTGACAATTTAAGTGAGCTAGGTTAATTTCTTAGTTTATTTTTACGAGCAATTTAAAATTTTAATTACCAAGGGTAGTCGTCCAGAATCCACTTCTTCGTGTAAGGTGTTGGCCTGGATGTACTTATGCCGTTCCAGTTTAAGACTAGGTAAAAAGTTTGTCAAGGTTAATTTATCAAATTTTATTAAACTGTTTATCAAACCGTTAAGAGTATTAATCAGATACATTAGTCTTATCCTTATCTTTCAAGTTATCTTGCTTGATGTCATTTTGTTCCTTCTAACCCTCTTTCTTGTGTACCACGCTGCTGATTGTTTGAGCATGGTTCAAAATAAATAGAAGTAGACACAGAATTCGTTTCAAATCCTTATTATTTCTCATTAGATTCAATTTGTTTTAATTTTGCTAGATTACGCAAAATTTTATATTTTTTAAAACTCAAATCATTGCATGACTTGGCTATTTGCCACCTTATTACTTTTCTAAGCTAAATTTTGTGAGTTTCAAACCGTTGTGCGGATCAATCGTTAAGTTTATCTACTTGTTTTCAAATTTCGAATTAACTTGCTCACTGCTAATACGGTCTTTCGAACTTTCATTGTCCATGATTGAAACCCAAAAGAAGTTGACTCATGCAAACAAATAATTTCAAATTTATATTTTTTCTCTTTTCAAACAAATTTTTACATTCAATCATCAATTGCTAGATTACATAAATTTTAATGTTTGAAAACTTCAATAAATGTCATGACTTTTCTTGTTACAGTGAGTATGGGATGAGATCACCCGAAAGGGACTGGACACTTTTTAGGATAATAGACCTATTGGATTATAAGAATCAATGCTTTTTCAATGGGGTTACAAAATAAGGCAAATTTTCATAAAATAAAATAAGAATAAATAGTGTCACATCAATTTAAATGTTAAAATAGTGCAATTAATACTATATTGATATCAATTTAGAATTGATTTTGAAAAATTAAAAATATTTTGTTATGAAAATGTTTTACTTTATGTCAGAAAAACAGTTAGTGATAATAAGATAATAAGATAAATGAACATTGGGTTCTATTATAGGGACCGGAGTCAAAGCATGATAATAAGCCTTTTCGTATAATATCCGATATGATTATAAGAGACTGCTTTAACGTTATAGCACCCATAGGGACAGCCGGGACTTTGACTTTGCAAGGATAACAGCCATATATGATATAAAGCGTTGTGATCTCATCCCATACTCACTGTATTTCGATAAATTTGAATACAATAGAAACAATTGTCTGAAAAAATATTTTTCTAAAAGTGAATGAAATGATTGAATGATTTCATTAAAATATCTGATATCAGAAAACTATAACTCAAAAAAATTTTGTTGTTTCCTCACAATTATTACAATTTTTAATGTCTTTTCCCTGAAATAGATTAAAGTTTGTCTATATTTTAGGCATACTTTCAATTTATTAATGAAAGGGAGAGTTGAGTTGACAATAGAGGTATTATTTTTCTATACTAAAGATCTATCGTTTCAACAGTTTTTGACAAATGAGAAAACCTTTTCGAAATTATAGGGGTTTGTAGAGAATGTGGGCTCTCATACAACTTGTGGACGACCTGCAAAAGTTTAAATTTATAATAATGATCTAGATCATTTACAATCTGTTCGCTAATTAGGTACTGAACCATAAGTTTTACACATATCTGACTCCAATTGAACTGAAAATCGCTTTTGGCTATGAGTTTGAAAAATAAATAAACAGAACTGATTTAAAATCAACACATATATGAGCAAGCACAAATTATGAATAATTGTCGAGTAATTTGAGAGCAGAAGTTGATGAGAGAAGCGTTCATTTCTTCCGAATTGATTTGAAAATTGAATTAAGTATTGAATTAAGTATTGAGTGAAAGTGTAATCAAAACTTTGGTTTCTTATTAACAAACTTCGGTCGCTATTAATGGTTCGGAGGCACAGGAGGCACGACTGCGCGATCACGTGTATTCTCAAGCAATAACATCTCAAATTAATTCCGAGCACCCAATCAATGGACACTGGATTCTAGTGTTATCGACTTGAAAGTACACCCGAATGCCCAGTACTAATAGCACAGACACTAACCAACTCTTAATATAAACACTTTATGTCCACAATATGACAATATTTAATCAAATATTGAATCTGTAAAAACATTTAACGCAAAACTTTATTTTCATATCAGTTATAACTTTTATACATCTATTTCCTCTGTTTAGCTATCATTCGGATCATTACTTAAGAAATTATTATGATTTACACACAAATCAATCACAAATGCTCTAATTGATTCTCTCTCTCTCTCTCTCTCTCTCTCTCTCTCTCCTCCCTAATGATGAGTTGATTAATTTTGAAGTAGTTGTGAATCACTAAACTTTGTAATGGAAAGCAATGGAAATGATATACCAATAGTTGTATCAGATTTTCAAAAGAAAGATACGAGAAATTATTCCAAGAAATAGAGGAACGTATGCTTAAAATTGCATTTATTTTTGTATATTTGATTGTCTTATTGTATGATCTGATAAAGTGATATCTTATTCAGAATCAGTACTTCGCTATTATATGGCCTACAGTTCCTCATATCGGTTGATGAGTGAAGGCTTTGCGGACAACAAAATAAAGTAATTGAAGTATTGAATGAAGTATTGAAATGTTGAGCCAATAATATATCTTTATTCTGATATTCTGTAAATTCAATTACAACTATCGAAAGGATATCTAATAGAATGTGTTCTTATTCTCTGAGGTTTTGTCCAAAGATCAGGTCTTAACCAAAAAAAAATTTCAAGTCTATGCAAACAACATATGTTACACAAATTCTCCGATCAATTTGACTTTCACTCAATTCTAGCAAAAATTGCCAAAAATGTGATCAAGCACAAATATGTTAAAGGATAATTCATTTAAGTGTCATAAATATGGCATAAATGAGAATAATGTTTGACTACCACTCCTTTCTATAAAAAGCTGTATTTTAATTGAGTTTTGGCTGAATTTTTATAACAAGAATTTGATTGATTTAATGCTAATGTGAAGCAAAGGTTAGTTTTCTTCAGAGATTTTAAGGAATAAAAACTTGTTATGACTCGAAATGACTCCAAATCTAATCAAATACTCAAAAGCAGAGACAGACGGAAGAAAGTGGAGCAACACTGAGGAGAGACTGCATTTGATGTTTGAGTTTTATAGGTATTTTCGCAAATAATCATAATTTTATAAATTAAAGGATTTTCAATACTCACGGCTTTGATGCGACTAATAGAGCAGAAGTAGCGCAACAGTCGAACAGTTGACTCGAGGGCTCCCAATATCCATATGTAAGCAAAAGCAGATCTCATTAGGTTTGCAGACAAACAGCTGCTGATAAAAAATAAGGACAATATCTGGTCTATCAATGCTATCATTGAAACATTTGATTCAATTGATTGCAATTTAATCAAATTTATTGAAATATTTTTCATTTTGTTCTGAGTCTGGAAATAAGATAATTACTAAACAGAGTAAGAGCTCCAACAGGTTGTTGAACATAATGCCTCTGCAGCACAGCCTATGCCACAAGTGTGCTCTTACTCAGTCTGGTTGTTAGCACATCTCCTTCTGCATCAGTCTTCTGCATGACTCTACTCTTCTCTAATAACTTTATTTATAAACACATTTTCCAAATAGTAATCAATTGAAAGTCATATGAAAAATGAAAAAAAAACTTAAATTATATTTAATTTGAATTTTGTTTTTAAAACATTGAATTGAAAAACAAAACACGAAAAAGTTGTTCGCAATATATTTGTCAGAGTATTTAAGTCAACCTGGAGCTGATGCTCATCTATTTAGAGGTTTTCACTTTCACTCTTATTCTGGTGCTTTCAATACGTCACTACACTATGTGCGCACCCTCGCCCTCACCTCCACTTCAATTGGGTTTGTGTTTTACAGTTTCATAGAAAGCCATTTATAAGTCCACTAAACTGTTAGGCATTTATACTTTTGGTCCATATTTTCACTTCTACTCTACTTTTGATTGCAAATGAAATGAAAGTTTTAATAAAATCTAATTTAAGAAAACCATTAGAAATGAAGACAAGTATCAAATGAGAAGAGATTTTTGGATTTGACCTCAAATTCTCTTAAATTAAAAGAATTATTAACTATTGAAACCAATCATAAATTGTTTAATTAATACCGTTTACATCCACCAAAATGTTCAACTGGCAAATAATTTATAAACTAATCATGTATGTTTTCACAAATGCTTTGATATTTCCTGATAAATAATTGGACGCAACTAGAACAAATTATAAGCCGTTTGATGTAAATGATGCACCAATTTTGCAGCTCTGGGTCTTAAAAATTTCAGTAATAAATGAAAAGTTTATTTTAGAATCTCTCTCTCTCTCTCTCTCTCTCTCTCTCTCTCTCTCTCTCTCTTCGTAGAGACCTTTCGACTCGTTTTGTTTGTCGACAATATTCGATGTATTTTAGGCTCGAAATCATGGTTTGAGTTATTTAATTGATTTCCGTTTCCGTTAATTGTGGTGAAAATGAAGAGAAAATGTCGTTTAGTTTGTTAGGAAAATAACATAAGTTTAGAGAAGTGATGGAATAGTGGAGGACTGGTCTGACGTATACCTAATGGTTTATCAGACCATATGTAAGGCTTTGAATTTACAGAACAATACATTACTATGTCTTCTCGACTATGGACTACATTAGAGAAATGCCTCCATTAGTCGTGTACTTTGTGTTGGAGTTTAATGTTGTATTAGTGTTGTGGTCACAGCAGTGTGTCTGTGCCCTAACTGTTTGCAGCACAGCCTTAGTCCACAGAAAAAGTCCTTTTAATGGAATAAAACAACGGACACATACTATGACTATATCAGAGAGAAATATATTCCATTATTATATATCAGTCTAACCGACGCATACTTATATGGATAGGTCTATGAATAGGTTGTCCAAAACAATGTCTCACTAACGACATTAGTTATCCAACTCTTTATATTCACAATTTTTAAAATATTCAATCAAAGGAAAGGTGATCAGTGCTCAGCATTTGTTCTCTTGTTATTTGATTCGAAAACTTTTTTGTTTAATCTAAACGTACGGACAAATGATTATTCAGTTGTGAACTCATTTCGTTTGAAATTTGATATGTTTTAGAGAAAGACAAAAGTGTTTCTATTTTTTGGTCTAATCGTGGGTTTCGTCAAAATGATTAACTGAGACATAGATTTCCAAACAATTGATTTTATTATTAAGAATAAGAATCCATAACTTGAGGTCAGAATCGGACCGTCAGACACAGTTATAATCAATTTTTAATATATCGAAACCAATGAGTAAGGCATCAATTCTTAAAATCATCAAATTTGACAAAAATGTAACCGAAATCTCATTTTCAAAGGATTTGGGAGTAAATCAAAGCCTAATAAAAATGAGAGGAAAAACAGAGAATTGGCTTTTTCTCAGTGGGGGTCGGGTTTCCCTTATCAGACTGTCTTTGCATAGATTGAACCGATATTGGATTCCAACGGTTAAGGGATTCCAAACTTAGATATCTATTGACACCACGAAGTGATTCGCAGATTCAGCGCCTAATGTGGTATCGCTTTTGTCTCAATCGTCGTTCAAATCCATGCAATCAATTCTTATTAAAGAAAATAAAGTTTCAATTATTTTAAATCAATTAAATTGAATCAAATTGAGTAAAATCGAGTCAAACCAAAAATATAAATAATTTAGAAACGAAAACAAAGTCTTAATTATATTAGACTTCGAATTAATTTTATGACCGAATAATTGTTTTCGACATTTGAACGAAACTCGCATTCAATTAGAAAATTGTGATTAAACTGAAAATTACTTTTTTGTCACTAAATCCTCGATTAAAATATCCGGTAAATCACTGATAAAAACAAATATAAATGACTTCAATTCAAAATCTCATACGAATTGTTATCCAAATAACCATTTGATAGATGAGTTAGAGAGAGGGTAGTCGAGGAGAGCGTTTATCCTGCAAAAACACTTTCCAGCAACACAACAAGTGAAACCCTCATTGAAAAACATTTAACTGTAAGCAAAAAACTTACAAAACATTAAACAAATATTGAGTCATAACTTTTTAGAAATAAAATCAATGAAATGATCAAATTTATAGAATGATCAAGATGATTTCTTAAATAATTATTTGATTAATGAGTTATTTTCAATACTTTTGAAGCATTTAATAATCGATAGGAAAATAAAAAACAATTTTATTGAATATGTTTTCATTTTATTCGTCGTTATATTTATTTTGGAGGAACCAAACCTTTTAACCAAAAATGAATGACTCGGGTATTTAGGTATATAAGAGATGCCATTAATGGGCCAAACAAATGATCATTCATTCAATTGATATTTACTGTAAATATTGCTCATAAATAGAGTCCGGACTAAACGCACGCAACGCATCAAATACTGTATACAACTCATCGAAGCAGACAATACTGTTATCCACTCGAAGTCACTTCATTTATTACAATCCAATGTTTTTAAATGAGAGGGAGAGGAGAGGAGAGGAGAGAGAAAGGGAGAAAGGGAGAAAGGGAGGGAGAGAGAGAGAGAGAGAGAGAGAGAGAGAGAGAATATATACATTGTCACAATTGTGTGGAATACCGGCTCAATTTTGAGGTCTTTAGTCGATAAGAGGAAAATAATTGAAATAAAATGAAAACATATTTACTTACACTTAATAATAAATAAACAAAAGTCTTATATTAAATGATTGAAATCTTTCGGCGAAACTTCACTTTCGGAAAGTTATGCAAAAGTTTGTGAAAAGCAATAAATAATTGTTTTGAAGGGAACGTTAGGATTGATGGGTGGTATGGATCTGATAGACTCCAGAAGAGAATTAGCAGTTATTATGAGTGTCTGAAGAGCAGAACATCACATCAACATTATTGTGAAGAGTAGCAGTTGTGGAGCAAACATTCAAATATAAATTATATGAGAAGATCATAGAATCGTTATTTATTTAGTAATACTCTTATTAACTCCAATTGTTTGGTCTATCCTTTCAATAGACCATTTGCTTGACTATAATTGAGTTTATTATAGAAAACTTCATTGAATTTCATAATTTTGATCCTATGTTGTCATTAAACATATTATTTTGAATATGAATTGCCTTTTGATTGTATTTTATTTTTTAAAAAAAGAAGTTATCTTTAAATATGATATAAATTAAATATTAGCCCAAAAAGTGCATAAATTAGTCGTTTTGTTCACAACATATAAGTAATGCATTTGATTATCCATTTATATGTCGTATGAATTTCCTGTTACCAAAAGTAATGGTTCGGCGCTTTTCTCAACCATTGATCACATGAAGCGTGGGTTACAACCTATCGATCCAATGGTTGAGCTTTAATTCAAACTAAAATTATTATTAGAACTCATTTAAGAGTTCAATAAATATTGAATATTTGGTTACAAAAGTATTCTTCAAAATATTAACACATTTTAATGGAAAAGTCGCAAAACTTTTATTGAGTGCTTATAAACCAATAAAACTAATGAAAGCAATGAAACTAATGGTCAACTCAGTCGACAAATACCATCGATTCTCAAAACATGAATCAATATTATTAAAGATCTTTCGGAATAAGACTTGAGTCCATGTAATCGAATATGACTTCGAAAACAATTTTTTTCTTCTAAATAAAAGCTTTGCTTTATTTGTCTTAAATGTCAACTCCGGGTGTCTTTTGAGAAATCTTTTAGATGTGGTGTTTAGTGGTGTTTTGTGTGGTGATGGCCCACAGCCATCAGCCAATCAGTCTTTGACTGATCTTATGTTATTAAAGCGGTTCTGACACAAACAGGTATTGAAATTGTCCAGAAGAACAGATCAATTTCAAGACCATTAACACTCACTTTGATAAACTGGATGTAAGACCACTTTTGCCATATTTTAGTTGAGGACTGAATGCGTAAACAAAATCTAAGGTTAATCGCATCGCTTTCTCTACATTTGTTTACTAATCCGAAGACCACTTTTGGATTATACCAACCGTTTTAAGCGGATTTCATTAATTTCTATTACTCTGTTCCTATGGTTACTACACTCCTTACCATCGTTTGGCTTTTCTTCTAAATCTTGTTTAACAAGAATCAAATTCAGTTCCAAGACAATTGCAATGATCAACCTTAATTTGTCTTAATTAAGTTTCACGATTCAACTGATTTTGGTAATCAATTTTAACAAGTTTAGTTTAGCCTACATATACTTCATTTGACCAAGGCAATCAAAATCAGGTCCAATCCAATCATCTGAGTTGAGAATAAAGATCAAACTCAGACTCAGACTCAGACATCAATTCAGTTTAAATACTATCTATTTATAGACATTTTATAATGAAAATAGTTTACTATAACTTTCCAAATAATTTGATGAAAAAATATTCACAAATACTTTAATTGGAAAAAATTACAAAATGACTAATCATTTATCAGTTTCTTTGTTGCAGTTGAGTCTAAGCACAGGTCGATATCGATTTATAAACCTATGATTTATTGAGTAACAAAACCGATTCAATTGATTAGATTCGGGTTTTGATCTTTGGATCAATGGAACGGTAGGGCAATAATCCAGAGAATTATTATCTTACAGAGTCTGCAAATGTAGTACTGGTGACGAACCCAAAGTGGTATTCCTAAGTTAGAGGGCTGTCATAGTATCGATCGCAGAGTTGTGTAGAGCTGGCAGTGCATCACAGCATCAGTTCTCTAATTACTTCAATACTTAATTTCCTTTTTTGCTAAACATTACGAATCCAAAAGTTGGAAAAGGGAGGCATACTATGCCAGAGATGATTAAACAAACAAAAGCTCATACTTTAAAACATTACCTTGCTCAACCATGAAAACACAGATATATTTATAAGATTCTGTCAAAAGTCTAATCCGTTAATAACAGAATTGAATTTAGAAGAGAACTGTAGGAAAGGGATCGTATAATATATGTGAATATATATAGAATTTGAACCTTAATTACACCCAAAGGGCTTTAGGCGACAAACTTCGACACAATCAGACCCATAGATCCCACATCTGATGAAAATCCAATGATTTTGTGTATCAAAGCCTGACTTCAATATATTTTTTGCTCTAATCTTACGTTTTTGGCAAAAAAGGTCAATAGAGTCAACACACAGAACAGAATTCTGTAGTATTTCTCAAAATAAAAGGTTTGTCCGATCGCTAAACACTTTGAAAATTAAAGTAAATATAATTCAAATGATTTTAAATTTGGAAATCGAAACGATTTCATAGTTTTGTTTAAAATCAATATAAAAATTTTAACTCAAATGAAATGAAAGTCAGGAAAAGTCACTATTTTTTGAATCAATTCTTTTTCTGTAAATAATTTGAAGAAAACCTTTAATTGAATTATTGGATTGAATGGGATTAGAGTTAGAAATGGTATTACCGGCGCTTTTGTTGAGAAAAACTCTTTATTTGTGATTCAATTCGAAATTAAAAGTTTTAATGAGTTTATGAATGAAAGAAAAATATAATAAAAATGTGATTAAAACTATTCGTATGATTTGTTTCCAATAAAATTGTTTGTATCTGAGAGTCAAGTGATTGAAAAAAAGCAAATAAAGTGTATATTCCTGGAAAGGGTTCAACGAATACTGGAACGCAAGGCATTGTTCGTCGACTTGTCTTTTGAGGCAAACTTTGATTTCTTCTTCTTTTCGGAATCGATTGGAAAACATTCCCAAAAGCGAAGCGTTTCGTCGGCTCCAACCGAAGCCACAGTACTTCCGTCTGGACTCATCACAAGACCCAAAACCCGTGCCGTATGTCCTGTTTATAAAAATTTGTTATCAATCAAAATGTTTGATACGACTTAAGGATTGTGTAACAGACCCGTGAGTTCAGCCACTTTTGCCAAACCGGGATATTTCCAAATTATGAGTTCATTATTTGAGTATCCGTGCGATGAAATCAATTCTTTGTATTCTTCTGACCATAAAATCGCGGAAACCTTAAAACATTTCAATTGTTTTTCAATTAAAATAAATAAAAGTAAATAAAGGGGTCATTACCTGTGATTTGGCGTCGACTGTATATAAATTATTTCCGTTCTGACAGTTCCATATCCTAATGGTTCGGTCGGCAGTCCCGCCACCACTGGCCAGACAGCTCGGTCTCCAGGGACACCACGAAAGTGCCTATAAGTTCCATAAAATTTCTTAAAACCAGTCGTTTATTAAATAATAAAATTTATTGCTTTTGACTATTGTTTGGGTTTTCGATAATTAAACCTCTTTTAAGGTTTTATGCGATACTAAACGTAAGCAAATATTAACGACAAGTGTTTCTGATAAGAGTTTAATGCTTTGATATCAGCCATAAACCAGAAAAAGTGGTCTTTAGTTTGGATTTCAATCGATTTCTACTAATATTCACTAAAGACGAGTCTTATGAGACTTTCAGAGCAAAAGCAGAGAAGACCTCAAATTGAGATCAATTTCAATATAAACTATAGAAACGAAAAATTTTCAAACCTTTACGGCCGCCATATGTTCGGTGAAGGTATGGATCGGTTTATTGTTGTCCGCATTCAAAGACATAGAATTGGACCAAATCTGGATTGTGTTGTCATTACCACCACTTGCGAGGTATTGTCCTCCGGGAGACCATTTCAGTCCACAAACTTCTTGTGTGTGTCCACTCAAGTTAGAGATCAAATGGTTGGCTACTCTCACGTCATGGCTCTGAATTAAACCAGTTTTGGTGCCACCGCTCAGAATGTGAGAGTTCCAACTGAGAGCACCCACACGTCCGGCCTGACCGGGCATTACCCGAAGCCTTTTGACTCTATCGGTGTCCCACAATTGGATGTCTCCATCACTGGTTCCGACCGCCAAATGGCTTCCCTCTTCAATCCATGAAACGGAAGAGACATACTGTTCCTCATCTAAAGTCAACAAATTAGTGATATCTCCGGTATTTGCGTTCCATAAATAGATTTCTCTCATTAGAGCCACCGCTAAGATATTGGAAGCGCTCCAATCAATCAGTTGTAAGTAATAATCGTTTTTGATGTCCGGCGCGTCTAATATGCGCTCCGGTTGTGTCGGTATATATCGGGTGGCCTTCTTTGAAGCCGACGGGCATTTACTGGAACTGTACAATACTTTTAAATTGTTTGCCTGTCCTTCGGGAGCGACCGGAGCTTTGTTTTGATAACACATAATCCGAAAGTTGGAGAGATCTCCGACCAAATTCTCACTCAAAGCCATTTGATTGGCATTCGTTACAGTCCTGTCATCACTGCCTTCGCTCTCATTTTCTTTACTATTGATTATCTTAAGACAAAAATTGAAACAATTAGTCAAAACTCAATTCAATTTCAAATAATACCAAATAATGACTGATATCGACATTCATTGCACTTCTATTAGGGATGAACCGATCGGCGCCATTGCAGGGAGTCTTCGGAGTCTTTGTTTTATTACTGCTATTAGTAGTCTTCAGAACACAGCCAGGAGTGGAACGGGTGGGGGTCTGACGTTTATTAGGAGTATTGGAAGGGGTCTTATTTGAGTTGAGTATTATATTGTTTGTCGATATATTTGAAGACATATTAACCGAATCTATCGGACAATTCAAATGCAAAGAAGCATTCAATGAGTTGTTGATACTGGAGGTGGAGGTCTCCAATCGTTTTCGTTGCCATCTCGCCATGGGTCCAGTGATAGCGCCGTCCATTTGATTGTGTACTAAACGGATCTGGTTTTCAATATCGAAGTAATTATTCATTTCAACAAATTTTAATAAACAAGTTAACTATTCAGTGATTCAAATATAAAAATATTCACTAATTTTAATCAATTCTGATATTTGTCATCAATTTATGAATGAAATTATTATTTCAATGTAATTATGAAAATTTGAGTCAAAATAAATAAAACTAAAATTCAATTCAATTTAAAATATAATTAAAATAAATATTTAGTTAAAAGACTTAGCGATTGCTTTCAAACTGTTTAAAAGGCTTTCAAACAAATATTTAAAATTAAATCTCATGACATCTGATTGGCCAATGAGTTTGAACGCATGCGCTTTACATTCAACTCAATCCATTGACCTTTTCTGAGAAAAGTTTTCTCCAATACTTGAGTTGTTTGAAGCAATCATTTATGAACTAATATGAACTTGATCATTTCTGGCAACAATTTTATAAATAACTTTATATTGAATTTTTCAGATTTTAACCAAATTACTATAATTAGAGATAAAGCAGATTCATATTATGAATTTCATAATCAAGTTCATTCATAAACTTTTCTTATTTAAGTTTTTATAGGTTTCGAAACTATTTCACAATTATTTCAATTGATTTCAAGTTTAATACCATTTACTTGAAGTAAAAAGTTTTAAACTCGAGTCAAAAGTTTCATTTTTATTACTTTAAAGTTTAAACTTAAGTAAAAGATTGGATTTTGATTAAGTCATCTCACTTTTCGTCAGTCAATTATTATTAGAGGGGATCTTATAAAGTTGCTAGATCAGTAGATCCATGTCATCCCTCAAAGAGAGAGCAATTATTTCTAATCCATAAAAATTATGTTGCAATTGATTTCTACAGATTTTCATTAAATCAATGAATGAAATGAAGTTAAAGTATGAAATGATTGACACAATAATTGTCAAAGTTTTGAGTGAATTGTGATTTGAGTGAAGCGCGAGATTCCTAACACTCGAATCAATTCTAATATCACTTCAAAAGGTTTGAACTTTTTTTTTATCAAAAATCTGTTAATTGGACTCAAGTTTTAAGACTTTCCACAAACTTGTGAACAATGAGACGCTTTTTGCAGGACTACTGCTGGTGTTGGTTCGGACGACCCGTTACTCCAACTGTTGAAAAGCAAAAGAAAAAGCAATTGGAAGATGAAATTGATTCCTATGAAGAGCCTAAGTATACCGTCGTTGACAGCAAAGATTGGGAACAGAAGGACATCAAACATCCCTATAAGATCAAAGACCAAGATCTTACTAAAGAGCACTTCACTCCCGAAGGAACTGAAGACGATTATCTGTCGACTCTCGGCTACAGAAAAGGAGACGCCGTAGGAAAAGGTGGGTTCGGTAACGTCTCTATTATGTATCGAATCATCAAAAGTGGAACAACTCCTGAGACGGGTCAGGGAAAGGAGTTAGCATGCAAAGTTGTCCCACTGTCTAAAAGGATAACAGGAGAGAAGATTAAGGAAAAAATGGCGGACTTTAAAAACGAATTGTTTGTTTTGGTTAAATCCAATCACAGGAATATTGTGAGGATTAGGGATCACTTCATTCTCAACAATCACTGTTATCTTCTGATGGAATACGCAAATGGAGGGAATCTCAACGAAGAGTGCAAAAAGAGGGCCCCATATAAGGAGATCAAAGCTAAGAAGTATTTCGCACAGATTTCGAGCGCAATCTATTACTTGCACTGTAGGCAAGGAATCGCACACTTGGACCTCAAACTCTCAAATATTCTCGTCTTTTGTCGGTTTGGGGACCCATTAGACGAACATCTTTTAAAAGTCACTGACTTTGGTTTGAGTCGTCTTCGAATCGATGACGTGAAGGGTGTTATTAAAGAGAAGACCCCAAAGGGAACCCTGAGTTTTATGTCTCCTCAAGTGCTCAGACTCTATATCTTAGATAAGTTGGACGAGGAGTCGATCTTCGGTGATGTAAAGCCATTCAATCCATTCATTGCCGACATTTGGTCTCTTGGCGTTTGTCTCTATCTATTGCTATTCCGAGAGTATCCCTTCGATCAGGAAAACGATCCCCACCTCATGCGACACGTATTGGACGCTCAAAGACAGAAACAATTGACATATAAAGAGGATGTCATCAAATATTTGACCCAAGAGTGCAAAGATATGGTCGAAGACTGTCTCGAACCCAATCCTCACAAAAGACTAACGATTCAGAACATATGTTCTCATATTTGGTTCGAAGATGTCTTCACTATTAAAGACTTAACGGATCCCAAGTTATAAATCAAACCAAATTTTATATACTATTAATCCATTTATTTTCTATTTATTTGATATTTTCTTATAATTTCTTTAAAAAATAGATTATTTGTAAACACTTTTGAAAACTATATATAAATGAGTGACAACTCTGTAAACGATTTTCATATTTTTAATAAAATTCATTAGAATTTAATTATTTTCTTCTCTTCTGAAAGGTTTGGAACAATAAAAACATTTAGTCATAGATTGAGTCAATATATCTATAAATACTTTATTTTTGATAAATTTTTACAAATAATCTGTTAATTCATTTATATTAATAACAAATGTATTAAAAGACTATCAAATCATTGAAAAAATGTCCAATAATTTGATTTTTAATGAAATATATCTCAAATCAAACAAAATTTTTTAAATGAATTATAAAATGATTTCCAAAGAGTTTGAAAAATATATGAATTAATGAAATGAATGATTGTTTTAAAAAATTATTGACTATATTCACAGAATTTATCATAAATTGTATATAAATTAATAAATTAAGGATTTTCTTCGTCAACGGTCTCGTTGTCGATGAAGTCTACGTGAGTGAACGGAAAGTGACCCGTCTTTCCATTGAGCTCTCCCTCCCACTGACCGTTTATATTAGTTTTGGTCACTTTAATGATATCTCCCTTCTGTCAGAAAATCATTTAAATTTAGTTCAAAAAAGAAATTAATTTAAAGACATTTACTTCTAATTTGAGAGCCGTCTTGTCGTAGGCATTGGGTATTCGCTGTTTATTGACGACTGCCATCGCCGGTAGTTTCCTCTGAATGTGAATATTAGGAGTAATATATTTTGTTGGCTCCGGTTTGGTGTCCGGATGGGGATGACTAGTGTTTTGAGGAATTTCTTCTATTTTGCTTTCATCGATCTGATGGGACAGACATTCAATTAATTTAAACAAATGATAAAAATAAAAGTTTAAATACAATTTCGACGTATGGCACGGGTATAGAACCAGTTTGTCCTAAACTATTACGCGCTGTCCACCACTGGTCCTCATCTTTGGATATAACGATAAGGATTTCATTCCTCTTGAATGGGAGGTCATCCGCATCACCGCTTCCCTCGAAGTCATATCTGGCGCGAACCCTCTCCACTCGTTTGGCGGCCTTTCCATCAAAAGATTATTTGTTAGTTAAACCAAACTAAAGGGCAGACAACTCACGGGTCGTATTAGAGGAGTGGTATCCAAATAATGGAGTTTATAAAAGTTGAGAAGAGACGGCACATCCGGAAACATTTGATCACCGATTCTGAATCGGGTCTGATCTGCAGTCGACTGAATCTTATTTATTATATAATGACTCACTTTATTGTCCTCTCTATCGGTGTTACAAAAAGTCAGTTAAAAAGATTAAAATTGTGGAAAGGGGTCAAACCTGACGCAGAGGACCAGATCTCCAACAATTGTAGTGCTATTCCTGACTAAGAAGACTCCCGTCTCGTTCTCAGACATCAAAAGATTTGTGGCTTCGGTTCTCTTCATTTCCCCGAAATACCAACTGAACAGACATTTACACAAAAATTAGTTTATAATCAAAAACTATTCATAACTTAATTAAACAATTTTAGCCAAAAATCAGAGAAACAAATATATAAATCACGGCTTATGTCATAATCCGTAGACAATAGACTCATCAGAAAATATATTAAAATCAAATGAAAATATTATTTGATTTAAATATTTACCTATTTTTGTCGTACGGATCGAAATTCGCTGCCATTTATTGCCTATCAATTGATTTAACGATTCCTTTCAATTGGTTTTAATTCTCTAATTATTATTGTCTTTAAATTGTTTGACAATTATTTTGATTATAAATCAAAACAATATTTTTGTTTCAATTATTTTACATAAGTTTTAGTTTAGAGTAAAAATATTTATAAACAAAATTATAAACAAATTAATTAAAAATAAAAATAAAATCAAAAATAATTGAAAAATCGGTGAAATCGTGTCATTAATAGCGACCGAAAAGGTTTTAAACGAGAATACAATAAATCAATTGAATGTCTCAAATGTTTTCCTCCGGATATTAAATTGTGTTAATATTTAAGCATTTATTTGCATTTATTGGCATTTATTGCACTTTTAAAACATTTATTAAACATTTAGTGTAAAAGTCGACCGCCTTTTACACAAATATTGCGAAACACATTATTTTGGGTCCAATTGTCGACTAAATAGTAGACATCTTTTACTATCGATTGTATAACAAAACTATTATTTACTTCAAATTATTTAATCTTTTATTTCAAATAAAAATTTATTTTATAAAATGACTTAAAATTAATTACTTTTTCATTAAATTAACGCAAATTTTAAATATTTTTAGTATTTTATATAAAATTAATGAAAAAAATAAATATGAAATAAATCGATGAATCGATTAATCGATAATTAGTTTGAAATGAAAACATTGAAAGTGTTTTTTGTGCGAAAAATTATCATTTGTTTTGTATTTCATTAATATTTCATTAATTTTGACTTTAATTTTATAAATCATGTCTTCATTTAACGGCTATTCCTCACCATTTCGTCCGATTCCACAGTTTTTCAATGACTTCAATAGTTTTACGACAAAAAAGGTTTGTTTTTATCAATTAATTAGATTTTTCGCCAAAAATTATCGACAAATAAAATCATTTAAATTGAATACTAATTTGAATCCAATTGAAGGCTCGGTATAACTCGACTCCCTGTCCAAAGAGAGTGCCTCCGCGTCCGCCGTCCAAAAGTGTCCCTCCGATGAGTCGTCTATTTAGTCGACCGAACCCTCAAACGGCTCATGCGATCAGTTTTAACGATGAAAGTGATTCCTGTGAGTCATTGAATGCAATATCTTTTGGTTTTAATTAATTTAATGTAATATTTGTTAAGCTTTGAGCAAAAACTATGACTCGTCTCTAGAGGAGTCATATTTTGAACAGTGCTTTCAAGTGGAGTCAAGAATAGGAAGCGGTTCCTTCGGTGATGTCTTCAAAGTCAAGAGTAAAGAAGACAATAAATATTACGCTATTAAGAGGTCCAGAGAGAGGTTTAAAGGGAAGTCCGATCGCGAGCGACAATTAGAAGAGGTTTTCAAACACCAGAAGCTTCCGAAACACCCGAATTGTGTCCGATTCGAGAAGGCGTGGGAAGAGAGACAACACCTTTACATTCAGTCGGAGTTATGTTCAATAAGTTTGAGTCAATACTCTGAACACAATCACGACATTCCCGAACACGTGGTCTGCAATTATTTGGTTGATTTACTTAAAGCCGTTCGACATCTTCACGACCACGACTTCATACATCTCGACATAAAACCCGACAATATTTTCATATCGAGTGACGGAATCTGTAAATTAGGAGACTTTGGTCTTGTGTTAGACATCAGTAAAGTAAGTGATTCACTATTTTCTCAAACAATTGTCTATAAAGTAATCCCTTTCTGTCAGAACGATGCAAACGAAGCGACTGAAGGCGATCCTAAATATTTGGCCAAAGAGCTAATGTCCGGGCAGTTCACTAAAGCGGCCGATATTTTCAGTTTAGGCATAACTATACTGGAAATTGCCTGTGATTTAGACCTGCCTTCCGGTGGTGACAGTTGGCATCAGCTCAGAGACGGACAAATTCCAGAACATCTCTTAAGTGGTATTAAATATCTGACATTTTCTATGAATCAAAAGAATAATAGTTTTGTTTTGATATATAATAGGAATGAGCAGTGATTTGAGTCAAATAATAAAAGATATGATGAATCCCGACTATAGGCTCAGACCTTCCGCTCAACAGCTGTTAAATCATCCGTTAATTCGTAAAATAGATTTCTCTCGTCGTTGGAGACTAAGAGTTGAGAGAAGTTTAAAGTACGCCAAAAGTCTTTTCAATTGGTTTTTGAAGATATTTATCCTAATCTGTTATCCATTGAAATATTTATCGAAAAAACTCACAAATAGTCTAAATATTGAAAGCAATGAAAGCCATTCTCCGTTAAAAACAATCAAAACAAACGACTTTTTCCAAAACGATTTCGACTGTAATTATTCAGACGACGAACTCTTCGACACGAGTTCACAATCGGCTTTCAATAGTTCCAAGATATCAGACTTTTCTTCTAATAGTGACGACAGGCTCTCAATTTTTGATAACACTTTTGACAATAAGTAAATATTTTTTAAGTTTTCAATTAAATTAATATTTGCTTTGAAACCAATTTAAGGATTGGACCGAAACCCCATTTCTGCTCAACTTCTGTAGTTCACCGAAATCGAGGCCTTATGGAGACATCACTTCCGTCCCCTTCTTTTACTCCAAGTTCTCCAATACAAAGGATTTATGACTCGGCTCTTATGGACAGCCCTTCTCTGCTTAAAGAACAGAATCGCTTCAAATCAATAATTAGTCAGAAATTAAATTTTGACGAACAGACAGACGAAGACTCTTCAGATTTGGAGAAATCTTATAATAATATCGGACCCAAAAACCTAATGAGTGTAAGACTTTATTTAATGGCTTTTCCTTTTGTCGACAAAACTAATGATTAATTATTTTTTAGACTTTCGATGAAATAGAAAAAGAAAGTAACGAAGAGTTCAGTGATTAGCGATGGCTTTGATTCACTCCATATTATTCATTAATTGCAATGAATTTGATTTGATTTTTAATGACTTCATAATATCATGGATTATATTTGTATTTGTTTTATATTTAAACCATTTTTGCATTTCTTTATTCAATAACTTATTTCAGAACTGACTTCAAAATAATTATTTACTTTTCATTTCAAATGGAATTTGTTTTCAAAACATTAAAATCGATTATTAATTAAATTAATTCATTTACTTTTTAATTGAAAGGAGAGGGAGAGGGAGAGGGAGAGAGAGAGCAATGTAACATTTGTTTGTATTAAATGCTAACGAAATAAGGAGTCTTAATTAATAAAAGTAATGACTTGTGGAAGGAATATAATCCTACTTAACCAAGATCATGTCATAAAACATTAGACATTGAGATGTCAAATGACAAAACTTATCATTTATCAGATATCGAGTTCAGTCATATATTCAACTTCTGCTGTCAATTAAACTAAAAAATTATGTAAAATAAAAGAGTTGTCAAAACTTTTGAATTGTTGAAAGACTGGTTAAGTTTGGGTCGAAACTAATTGGTTGTAATTTATGTTTGACTAAAGTTTATGAACTTTTTTGGAAAGATTTTTGTTTTGTATACAAAATCATAAATAAAACGATTCAATTGGTTGACTCTCCACCGGTTGCTAAGCAACACATTTATGTTGTGTCAAATACAATCATTTGAAGCTTTTCGAGGGTATTACTCACAAAACACATCTCAATAATATGTGAGATATTTTCAATCAAATATTCTCCATATTTCATCGAATTGCGTAAAATAAACATAAAATAAACATTGAAATAAAAACACCTTGCATCAAATATTATAATTTCCATTAAAAATTATCTCAATTTCCTTATAAAAGGCTAAAATATGAATAAATAATATGAATATGAAATGTGTGGACGTGTTTTGTGGTGAGCCTTTGATGCGGTCGTCTACCAGTCTATCCGAGTAAAGGCTGAGACCTGTGTCTGACTCACAACTACTTTACAGTCTTTAGTGTATAAAACGCTCCGATTTTGGTAACAAATTATATATTGTTTTATGTATTCGTACGACAACTCTATTTGCGGTCAATTTATTGAACTCAAACTCAAAACAAATTGTTTTGAGTTTTAATTTATATTTATTTAAATAAAAATTTTGATTCATTTTTCACTCATTTTTAATATAAATTAAAATCATTTTATTTATTTAAAACACTTTAATTCAATTCAAGTGACAAACATTTCAACGATTTAATGATAAACTGGTTTTTAAAGCAATAAAATGTCTAAACTCTCGGTTGGAATCAATGTTGACATTCAAAGAACTAATGGTATGTAACCAACAGTTGATTATTGGGTTAATCAATGGCCTAATTAATGGTCTTATTTAATGATAGGTCGGATCCACTCCGCGGTCGTCAGTAATATTGATTGGAAGAGTCGGAGTGTGACCGTCGAGTGGTCAGAATCAGATGAAATCAAAGGAAAGGAGGTATTGATTGTCACAACCGATGTCTTACCGATAGCCGACTGACTCGAGTCTGACACCACTTTTACTCTATTTTCAGATCGATTTTGAGTCGATATTTGTATTGAATCCCAATTTGAATGAAACGCCTAACCCTTCAATCGGTGGTATTCCTCGAAAGGTTAGTCCAAATTATTTTTGACTTAAATTGGATTTCATTTAAAATATTTTCTATATTTCTCTCAAATCTGAACCCTATTTAAAAAACAGCCAAATAATGAAAACGAGGTATTCATGACTTCTTTGCTTTAATTAATGGCTTTTTATATCGATTTTAGTTTAGTTTTGAATTTCATTTTTCTTTCCATTTCTTTAATTATCTTTTTATCGAATAATTTATTTTCAAAATTCATTTTTCTTTCGTTTGATTTGTGAATAATTTTGGAAATAAGTCAATAACTAAACGAATAATTATTTTGTCAGATAATGCCTGTGCGGGCGTCGGGTATCACTGCCCCCGCCACTAAAGGATCTCTAAGAGTCAGACCAATGAACAATAGACAGACTATGGCTAACGGCAATAGTGTGGCCTTAGAACCCCTTCCTGTCGTATCTTCTGCTTCGGTGACCAATAATTTGAATCTGAATCAGACGAGTGCTGCCATTAAGTCAGCCGTCATTCCGGCCAACTCTAGGCGGAGGTCTAATGTTGTTAAAGAAGTGGATAAAATAAAAAAACAAAGGGAAGAGCGGAGGGCCCGACAGGCGGAACAAAAGGCCGAGAAAATCGAGTTAATGAATGCCGTCGAACCCGGAAACCAAAGTCAATGGGAGTTCTTGGCTATGATTCGGGAATATAGGGCTCAACTTGAGTTCAAACCGATAACAATGAATGATTCCGTTGACTTTCATCAGATCTGTGTCGCTGTCCGTAAGAGACCGCTTAACAAAAAGGAAATTCAGAGGAAAGACATCGACGTTATAACTATTCCTCTAAAGGACCTGATTGTAGTCCATGAGCCAAAACAAAAGGTCGATTTAACGCGTTATCTCGAAAACCAAATGTTTCGATTCGATTACGCTTTTGATGAAAACTCTGACAACGAACTCGTCTATAAATATACGGCAAAGCCTTTGGTTCAGACTATATTTGATGGAGGAATGGCCACATGTTTTGCTTACGGACAGACCGGTAGCGGCAAAACGCATACAATGGGCGGTGACTTTCACGGAAAAGCTCAGGACTCGGCGAAAGGCATTTATGCGTTGGCGGCAAAAGATGTCTTCAAATTACTTCGATCGTCAAAATACAGGTCCGAAGACCTGAGCGTTTTCGCCTCTTTTTTCGAAATATATAGCGGAAAGGTCTTTGACTTATTGAACGGAAAGGCAAAGTTAAGGGTCTTAGAAGATGCTAAACAACAGGTCCAAGTCGTCGGACTTCAAGAGAGACGAGTCGATAGTGTCGATGATGTCCTTAAATTGATTCAAATGGGAAATAATATTCGAACATCTGGTGTGACCTCAGCCAACAACCACTCCTCTCGTTCTCACGCAGTCTTTCAATTGATCCTAAAGAGACAGTCCGGGAAACTAAAGGGAAAGTTCTCTCTAATCGATTTGGCCGGTAATGAAAGAGGGGCCGACACTTCCAGTGCTAATCGACAAACTCGTATGGAAGGCGCGGAAATCAATAAATCTTTGTTAGCACTAAAGGAATGTATTCGTGCTTTGGGTCGAAAAGGGGCTCATCTCCCGTTCAGAGCGAGTAAACTGACACAAGTATTGCGCGACTCCTTTATTGGGGAAAACTCAAGGACTTGTATGGTATGACTGATTTGTGTCCAACCGATTAATCCTCTTTAGACTTAATCTATTGTTTTGTCCGAAGATCGCAATGATATCTCCCGGAGTCCTGTCGTGTGAACACTCGCTAAACACTCTCCGATATGCGGATCGCGTCAAAGAGTTAGGAGCAGATAATCCCGATATGAAAACGTCTGATGGCGACGAAGACATGTCTGCGAGCGGTGACGACTTGGCTCTACTCCACAATTCAAATGTATTTATTTGTTTAACTTTGAATCTATTGTTTAAATCAATTGATTTGTTTTGTATCTGAAAAGTCTGGAGAAATGCCCGAAGATTTGTATACATTTCATGAGGCACTCTCTCACCTCCAAGAGATGGAAGAGGAGGTCCTCGATCTCCATAAGAATGTAATCGATGTGAGTATTGAATCGATTTGATTGAAGTATTGAGTTATTGATTGAAATTGTTTGAATGGTGTGTCAGAACATTCCTCGTTGGAATCAAACACATTTAGAACTTCTTCAGATGACTTCAGAAGTCGATTACGACGTCGATGTCTACGCAACCCATTTGGAAGAAGTATTAGACGACAATTTGGAGGCTCTCTTGAAATTCAAGGAAAAACTGGTCAACTTCAGGACTCAACTCAATGAAGAGGAACTCATGAGTAAAAAGTTTGGTTGAATTAAGAATCTTTCCTCAATAAAGAAAAACTTAATTATAATTATTATATATTTTATGAAATTGTCGTTCAATTTGATTAACATTTTTGTATAATTCTGTAGACATTCCTATATTTCAATTTTATTTCATAAATATTTTCAATTTTATTGATTTTTCAGAAGAATTTTGTTTAATATTATATGAAAATCGATTCAAAACTAAACTTTATTTCGTTTGAATCAAACGGTACTCTAAACAGCTATTTATAAAATCAATTGTAATGTAAAGAAATACCAAAACATCATTTGTTTAATATATTAGGAAATTATTCGATGTTTTTGGTACAGAATTGCATTAAATCTGTGACTGAATTGATTTGAAGTCTAATACAATTAAAACGATTACATATTATTTCGTTTTAAAAACTATTTTAATTAATTTTAATAATTATTTCTTTTATTTCAATGAGTTTTAAATAAATCGATTTTAAAGTCAAATGAAATGAGACATTAATTTATGAAATCTCTGAAATGCATTGAATTCTCAATAATTGGGAGACAATCGACGCAACAGACCTCAGGTCAACAGAAATAAGAGGTAAAAGATTGACTGAAGTACAGAAAAATAGTGTTCAAATTAAGTTGAAATCCTTGGTATCTTTTTTAATTATTTTGTCAAATAATTGATTAGTTTTGAAAAAATGATAAAAGTTTTAATTTGACGTCGAGTTTGTCGTACAAAACATTTAATGAGATTCTGTTTAACAAAAGAGGAGTCGAATAATGAGATTTCATTGCAAAAGAGGAAATTCATTGATCATAAAGAGGACCGACAGTTCACATTCAAAAGCATTTATTGAATGAGTAAATAGATATCAAAACTAATGAATCAAACTTTTGAAAACTTTGAATTAATATCCGAATAAAAAATCAATGATCCAGGCAATTTCAAAACAAAATCAGGACAATCATAGGTTATATATAGCAGTAGTTGTCATCGAAGTCTTCTTTTTGAGATTAGCTCTCATTTGAGTTGTGAATAATGGATGAAAAGTCAGTGAAAAATCAGTTGAACTCAAAATTTTCTATAATCGGAACCATAATTATTATATCACTCGTGGTTTTGGACACTTCATTAGGACTAGGATTGGTTCCAAGACTTGTCACCAGATTTTGTTATAACTCTCCGAATCCAACTCAAGTGAATGTAAGCGAAGTTTCTGTAAATTATTTATTTGTTTGAAATAAATTTGATTTCAGAGTCAATGCGTTCTTTGCAATTACTATCTCTTCGATGCGACGGTAAGTCTATTCCTTTAATTGTTTTCAGTTCAACACTTTTTCACTTAATGTTATCATCAAATTCTATGATCATATAAATTAAATCATCTAGTTCACAACTATATTCACATAAATCATATTATTTATTTAAAAACCATTTAGGTATAGAAAAATCATCTTGTTCTATATTCTCCAATATAGGAGTTGAAAATTGTTCTTGATTTTGATAATGATCTCGATATGTGTTTTAACTTATTTTTGTCTACCCTTACAGCTGTTGGGCTGCACCGGTTCGGTAAGAATTGAGTTAATTATTCTGTTATTAAGTTTTGAAATTTTCAATTGAATTATGACATGAAGTCCGCCCTAAATGTCAATATAACGGCAGCGCAAGCCTTTTGTGTCATTTCTAATTGTCTCGGAGTAAGTCATATATTGTGTCAAAATAATTGAAGAAATGATTGAATCGTTGATCCAAAGCAAGTACAACAGTCCCCTGTATTTCTTGGACGCAAAAAGAGAAGCGAAGACACTATCGAAGCATTAGATCCCGAGACTAATGGTCTAAAGAAAGAGGAAAATGATATAAATATCGTAAACGACATCCAAGAAAAAGAAGGGGACGACAGGAAAAGCAGTCAATCTGTTTATAAATACGATCCAAACCAACATTTTATTGTCGCAAAAGAAGTCGAGGCTCTGATCATTGATTTGCCAGAATCTATAGACGACGCCGTCTTCTCGGTTTGAAATCTTGTCATCGACTCAACAGCTCTTAAAAAACATTTCATTTTTCATAAAAATAAAATATATTTAGAGTTTCAAAAGTTTTGTAAAAAGAATAAAAAAATATAATTTTCAGTTCATCTGAAACTCGAAATCGATGAACTAGGTCGCTTTTCTTCTGCATGTAATCTTGAATAAAGTTTGTCACATATTCTATCATTTTTATAAATTGAACAAATTCTCGGATTTGTGAGAAAAAAACGATTTTATGATAACTGAAGACACGAATGAGAGTTTGTGTCCAATCCAGTGATCCCTCACGTCTTCAAAGTCAATGCGTTTATTGCAATAACCGTTTGTTTGTGGCGACTGTCAGACACTGTACCGCAAATGTAAGTCAGCTTTGAATTTAAAATTTCTTAAACAACTCCAAAACTATTTTCTTAGACATACCTTCCGGCAAGTCTTACAGTGGAGGAGGCCTTTTGCTTGGTCAGACTTTGTCGAAGGGTAAGACCTAGATCATTACACTTTTACATAGATTGAATTAATAAAATAAATTAATAGCAAATGCCTTCTATGAGACCCGAACCGTTTCATACGAATAATGTAAATACACTTCAATCGACTGTTGATAATATCGGTCCGAATGATGTCGACTACAGTGAATCAGAAGCACTCTATTCTGACAGTCAATCGAGTTCTCCCACTGTTAGTAAACGCAGACCTCCCGCCTCCTTCTCTGTGGGTAAACCACAGCGACCCGGTTTAGGTAATTCAGTGATCAATAAACTATTTAATTTATTATAAATTTCAAATGTTTTTTAATTGAATTCTCTCAATATTCAGTCCGTCCATTACTATTCGGCAAACGGAGTGTTGGCTCTATTTCTGAACAAGACTTCAATCATAAAAACGTTTCGATTTGACTCAATTCTAATTCTTAAATGTTTTAAAAACCAAATATAAGTATAATCATAGAAAAAGAATCACCATGATAATTAGCTAACAACTTTTCATACAGTTATCTAGAAGTTTGTTATTCACAAAAACTTAAATAAATTGAAAAATTTATATTTATTTTAAATAAAAATGTTTTCTAAAGAAAATTAACTGAAAATTAAAGATTAGAATAACTTTATTGAAGTGATTCTTATTCTGTGAAATAATTTGAGAGAAAATTGAGGATGAGATGAAATGTTGAGATGAGTGGTGCCATCAGTGGTGTTGCCATCAGTGGTGCCATCAGTTGCGCTGTCGTATCAATGAATAGGTTATAGTGTTGTAAATATTGAGCACTGAGTGTGAGTCGAGAGTCTGCAGTGTTTGCAGTGTTTGTAAGCAGTAGTCAATTGAATGGCCGTTCAGTCAAATGTTTATTAAAATGTGACCGAAATAAAGGCTCCAATTGTTGTTGTGTTTGGCTTTTGGATCAAATTGATAACAGAAGGCAAAAGATATGTTGAAACTTAAATTATTAAGTCCTGCCGGAGCCGAGTGTGCAGAATATGTGTGGCCTCTGACCACATCGGTATGTGTTGTGGCCATTGAACTCATACTCATATCATATGAATGCCAGCAATGGATGCGATGGGAGTCGACCGCACTCTCTCTCCCATCCATTACTCATTATTTCCCTTTTATTTCATTTCTTTTAATTTCTTATAAAATATTTTTATTTTTTATTTTATTTATTCAATGATTTACTTCTTTTCTCAAATTTATTTATAATTTGAGCGAAAAATATCTTTTTTCATATAAAGAGAGTTTGAGTTTTTCCTATATATTGTCTGAAATCCCTTTAAACCAATTGAATGTCTTCTAATTGAATGATAATTTGACGACAGGACAA
Source organism: Tectocepheus velatus (assembly GCA_034700625.1). Taxonomy (NCBI): domain Eukaryota; kingdom Metazoa; phylum Arthropoda; class Arachnida; order Sarcoptiformes; family Tectocepheidae; genus Tectocepheus; species Tectocepheus velatus. The sequence goes on along the minus strand of JAQIXV010000317.1, from coordinate 20,332 downwards.
ATATGACGGCGCCATCGAAATTGTTGAGACAATCCGGTTAGTCATCAATTGATTACTCATTAAATCTTATGAATCATTTAAATCAAGATTTGGTTTATTTTTAAAACTATTTAAGGATTGCATCGATTTTTCAGATGCTTTCCAAAGATAACAGTCTTTTCATTAATTTTTTTGTCATTATATCGAAAATAATTTAAAACTAATTGAAACCAAACTTCAAATTAATCATAATTTCAAAAATAGATTTTAATTAAAATATCGGTCATTAAATTGATTGGAAATTTTGTTGATTTCAATGAATGATGATTTCATTGATGACCTTGCTCTTTGAGTGCACAGCGTTTTCCCTCATTTTCGTCCTTCACATTGTCCCAGTTAAGTTGAGTTGCAATCTTGGTTTATTCCAAATGGCATTTCTCATGAATTTCCCTCAAATGCCAGACAATTGATATTTAATTAAATACAAGAAAAGATCCGAACATTTATCTCAAAAGAATTTAATTAATTTCGGATCAAATTAAGTGATTTCAATTCAATTGACAAAATATCAAATGAAATAGAAATTGGAATTGATTGAAAATTTATTGAACTAATTGACCTTGCTGTATTGCTGTATTTACTTGTGTTGTAAATTGTTTGAATTATAAGCAAACAAATGATTAAAACAATTGGATGTCAATCAATGATATATTTTTCTCTTTTCAAACACCTGAACATTGATCACAATTTTATAATTAATTTATATTATGGATGAGACAGTAAATTATCGTATATGTGCTACCAATGTACTTGCTCATTCTTTGCTTATTAGTTTTCATTTGACACATATTTTAAATTCCAACCATTTTCGACTTAAATCGAGTTTAAAGATCTAAAGATACTGTCGTTTCTGAACCTAATTTGATTGACCTTTAAATCCTTTGTCAGCAATCATTGCATAGGTATTGAAATAATCAAATCGTCTGTTAATGTCAGAGTTGAGCCTCCATTACATATCCCGTTCCGATAATTCAATATTTAGTCAATTGGTCTATCATTCAAATCAATTGTAATCATAATTCAAATCAAGTCATCGATTGATATGACGCTAATTTTCCATTCAATTCAATGATTAATAATTAAATTTTTTTAAATAGACAAATGTGTAGCAATAGTTGGGAGAGGGAGAGGGAGAGAGAGAGAGAGTTCCAACTATTGATTTATAAGAGAAATGAATTAAGACAAATAATAATTATCTGAGAAAAAATCCATTCAGTGTTTTAGGAATTATTTAATTATTTATTTGGTTTGAAATTATTATGAAATAAATTATTGATTTATTCATATCTTGATTATTCAGATGGGTTTGTGAGGATCACCCGGACATCAGGAGAGCGATGGAAATGAATGTTTTTAATGCTTACGACACCAAAAGGTTTAACTTTTTTTTTCTAAAAATTGTAAAAAATTTTATTTAAATTTTTATTTAGTTTTGAAAGTATGAGGACTTTATGTGAAAAGTATAACCGCGTTATAAACCAAACACTACCCCTGGTATTTGATCTGAACAATTGATTTGAATTTCAATCTTTTGATAAAATATTATTTAAAACAGTGGAAAGACTTATCGACGAAGAATTCTTCAAAGCCTTCATTAGGTCTTCTCAAACATATTATCCAAAAGGTCTACAACTTTTCGGTTACGGATCCGGAAAAACTCAACCAATACGAGCCCTTCTCCCCCGAAGTCTACGGCGAGACCTCATTTGAGTTCATCTCTCAAATGATTAACGAAATCGGTTTGACTTCAGACGACGTATTCGTTGATTTGGGTTCAGGTGTGGGACAAGTGGTACTACAAGTGGCCGCCGCCACAGACTGTCGCAAATGTATTGGAATCGAAAAGGCAGAGGTGCCCTCATTATACGCCCAGGTATACCCATTTGCCTTACTATCAATTCTTGGATTTACTCATTTGCTCGATATTTAGACAATGGATAAGAGATACAGATTTTGGATGCGTTGGTTCGGCAAAAAACACGGCGAATACCAACTGATTAGAGGAGACTTCTTCCACGACGACCACAAAGAAGTGATTAATTCTGCGACGTATGACAACTCTATGACAACTCCTTTTGTTTTGATTTAATTTTCATTTGATATATTGTTTTTCAGATTTATTTTTGTAAATAATTTCGCTTTCGGTCCAAATGTGGATCATATGCTTAAACAAAGATTTGCAGAAATGAAAGACTGCGCTAAAATTGTTTCGTCAAAAGCCTTCTGTTCTCTTAATTTTCGAATAACTGACCGAAATCTGAGCGGTATTTCACTTAAACTTAATTCAATTGAATTATTTTTATTTAAATCAATTTATTTTTTAGACATCGGCTCAATAATGCACGTCAAGGAAATACAGCCTAAAAAAGGGTCCGTCTCATGGACTGGGAAACCGGTTTCATATTATTTGCATACAATAGACAGAACAAAATTGGAGCGTTATTTCGAAAAACTAAAAAATCCTAAATTAAAGGTATTTTACAATAATTTGAGTTGTTTTGTGAAAATTGATCTAAACTTTGTTTAATAAGAACCAGAATCAAGACGACGACAGTAGGAGTAAAAAGTCTTCAAAAGTGGAGTCCATTGCGAGCACTGACTCGTCTTCCAATGATTCCAATAAAGAAATGGGCGACGAATCGGGAACTTTCCCGAAGTGGACGCGGAAAGCGTGGTCCGAGTGGTGCAATAATAGTAAGGGCTCTACCAATCAGAGCAGTGGTAGTCAACACAATGGAAGCTCTGGTGGAGAGAGTAATGAAGAGACAGAAAATATTCCTCGAAAGAAGAAATACAATAGAGTTGGAAGACCTCGAAAATACCCGGAAAGTGTTAGCGCTGCTATAAAACGCGCGGCCCGTAAACAAAGCCATTTGGATAGTCCCGGAAGTCGACAGCGCGGAAGACCGCGAAAGAATGGAAGCATCGGCTCCAAGAAGTCAAAGAAGTCGATCCGATTCAATGGTTTGGATCTACTTCACGCTCAAACAGTTCTAAGTATCTCTTCAGCCGCAAGCCATAGGCTGGAACCGGCGCCCGGATGTGTTGATAGGAAATTAGACACTTCTTGTAGAGTTACTTCACTACCAAATGTAGTCATAAGAGACACCTCTTTGTTCTCCGTATCTCCAGATCTGACCGAACTGTTGGACACTTGGAAACAACAAATCCTTGAATTCATAAATTATATGCAAACGCCTCAACACAAAGATCTTCTCAAACAACAGATCGACGACGAAAGGCGTCGAAACATTGAACTCATGAATCAATTAAATTGTTTGGAGCGACACATAAAGGGTTTGCTGGAGAAAGGCGTGACTCTACTTAAGTCGAGACTCTATGAGTTGGGAATCAAAGCTTCCACTTCTCGTGAGTTACTCGAAAAGGGCAAAGAAATGGTGGCTCACAATAGAGAACTACATTTGAAAGAGTCTTCACTCCAAAAACACATTAGTATTCTTGAAAACCAAAATTCAAAACTAATGAATAAAAGCCAACGAAAGGAAACATCGAATTTGAGTCAAACTCTAAACAGTTTCCGTACGAATAAATCCAATATATTAACCGAATTGACAGCAGTTTTGGAACAGAAGAAGCAATTGTCAAATACAGTCAATATATTGGAGAACGAAGTCCTCACTCTTGAGAAGTCAAATACACTGTTGAATAAGTCTCGACCAAATGAAGTCGACCCCAAACCGGACAAATATTCCGGTGTTATCGTTACGAATGACTCTAAAAACAAAAATATCAGTCATTCGATGAAAATTCCTAATTATGAGGAAAGAATCAATTCATTGATAATTCAGGCTTTGAATGAAGAGAATACATATCCGCAGAAAAATTCTCGAAAAGGAGTACAGAATCTGATAACTAAAAACGATTTACAGACGAAAGTCAAAGAATCTAATGTCGTCTCAAAAGATAGCAATAAATTGAGTGAAGGAACGCATAATTCTCGCGAAAATTTGAGTAAAAACTCGATTCCAAACGAGATTATCAATACCTTCACTAATGAACACAATTCGCCTAAAATTAATTGTTCGCCAAAGAAGTCGTCGGAACAGAATAGCGACAAAAAACCACTTCTGATGACACTGAAGATCGACCGCTCAGACAACAGCGCTTCAGTCAAAGAATGCAATTCTCCAAAAGAGTCATATTCGAGATCATCTGAAACCAAACTAAAACGGAAATCAAGCGACGAATTATCCCACTATCGGATAAAGTACTGGTCTTTTATTATATAACTCCTAACGTTTGTTCTTATTTTTTTCATAGAACTTCGAGATTAAGTGAAGAACTCTCCAAAACCCCCTCATCTTCACCAAAAAACAGCGACAATACTCGACGACCGCCTGTTGTGATAAAGTTGTCTGCAGTTAACACTGATTGCGACGGATCTGAAGACATCTACAAAATTCAAAGTATAGTAACCGATAAGAAAAACCATTCAATTGACCGTAAGTTTAGATGATTTTTATTATAATTTTTTTTATTTAAAACTTATTCAACACTTCAGACAATAAATCGAAAACACTTAATGGGAAAAACGAAGAACCGGTGCCCGTATTCAATGGCAAACACAAGTGGAAGGACAGCATTGACAGCAGATTCGATAAATTAGTGGCTTTAGTAGAGCATCAGATAGAGCACAGCTCGTGGCCCAGAGGGGGAGGCGTCACCGTTCAACAAAAATATTGATTCCCCCGGTGTTCGCGGCCCAGAAAAGGCTAAATTCCATATATTTGAGCCATTTTTGAGCCTTTTTTGAGCCTTTTTTGTTGTTAAATGGGTCGCGATTTTTGATTATTATTATAGATTTAAACTAATTTTAAACTAATTTAAGCACAAATTCAAACGAAACGATTGATTTTAGACTGAATTAAGCTCTAAAACTGCCATTTGAGGGGTTTGTGCGCTTTTGTTATAAAAGTTCGTCAGGTTTTTAAAAGCTGGTCCCCTATTGAGTCCTATTTGCCTCAGATTTGACGGACTGAGCCATACCTGTAGATTGATATTCGCACAAACCTTTAACTCTATAACTTTAATGACATTCGCCGTAGAGTTGGAAGAATACAAGTTAATATTTTGTCCTTGTATAGTATAAAACAGTATTATACAATGTGTATATCTTGTATTATATTATTGGTGTGTATGTGATATCTATTGGTAGCAAATAAAGGGGAAAAAGAGTGGGTTTTCAATCATTTTAAAACTTATTTAAATTAAACGCTAAATATTGACATTTAATACCAATTTTAAGGGATTTTAAAACAATTTTAGTTATGAAAAAAAAATTTGTTTTTAGTTTTTAATTAGACTTTTTAACCTAGGTGGTACTGAAAAGGGCGAAATTGTTGTATTTTTGTGTTTAGTGCCCTTAGCACTGCCCTATTGTACAATTAAATTGTATTACACTGTATAATACTAAAGGTATAATACAAGGCTTGTTTCGATGCCTTCTCTACATTCTCTTCATTTTTAGACATTTTAAGGGTTGAGTCGAAAACAATAATTCAGAACCAATTTAATGAATCCAATGAACTGCCATTTTTTGTGAACATTTATTCAAATTATATTAAATATATTGAAATCACTGCCATTTAATGAACAGAACATTCACTCATTTATTGTAAAATTATTGTTAAATCGAATGAACTTTTGTTTATAAATATAATACTTCTCATAATTTATTGATTTTAAATATTTATGACTGTATTCCAAACTTCTCTCAAATAAATATATAAGTTATTCACTGAATAATTAGTCTTAAACTAACCCTTATTCACATTTATCTTATTATCTCATTATCTTGCAACTTTTTTGATTTCATTTGAAAGTAATGGAAATATTCACTAAAGGCAATAATTTTAGCTCCAGATTCATAACTAGAAGGGATTATTTAAGATTAACCACAATATGAGACAAAAGTTTTTAGTTAAAACTTAATGAAAGGACCATGATAGATTATCTAATCATTGACATATAGTCACGATTCGTGACTCACGAATATTCTTTACCTAAACTTTAAACAAAAAACTTTAATCTTTTTGAACGTAATTTCTTTGATATAAACAAATGAGTCAACAGTTGTGACAAAACATCAAACGTTTTAATGTTTTGAAGTGTTTTGAAGTGATTTGCAATTAATTGAAAACCAATTTAATGATTGATTCGCTTTTGTTTTGGTTATTAGTATTGTTTGTCTCAAATCTGATACTAATTGTAATCTTTTGGAATAATTACGGCTCAAGAATACAATTATTGATTTCAAAGAAAGAAGAAAAACAACAAATTTTAGGTTCAAAACAATTCTCATAATTTGCGGTCAATTTAAAGATAATTTTCTCTTAATTTCAGATCAATTAAGAAGAGAAGCGTTGGAACTAAAGCTACCAAAAGAACATTCGCCACGAATTTAATTGATATCTGAATCGATTCGATGGCAAACGCTATCAAAGACTTCTTCAAAAAGAAGAAATTGGACGCGAAGTTCAAAATGGCCGGAAGTGGTCATCGATTGACGGAATCGGGAGCCACTTCTTCTGCTATCGCCACCCAATCGGTGGGCAACGCTTCGGCTCCCATTCGAAGAGACGACCGGAAAGATATGTCGACCAAAAAGGCCGCCGAAGCCGCCATCGAAAGGATTGAAAGACAACAACAAACAAATTATAACAAAACCAATACTTTAGAGAATATTCTTCAAGAAGAGCGACAAAAGATTACCGAAGAATACAAAATGAAAGAAAAAGTGGAGGTATTTGGTCTTCATTTGTCTTAACTTTTATTAAGTGATCCAAAAATTTTAGGCTTTAGTCAAAGCGGAGGAAAAATTGGAGAAAAGATACGAAGAGTTTGATTCGAAGCAGAAATTCAATTGTCCTGATATTGGTCTCAATGAATGGCTACCAATCAATGAATTGGTGGAACAAATCAATGATTTCATTCAAAACAACTTTACAGAAGATCTGACGCTTATGTCTGTTCTGACGATAACTAATTGTAATTACAGTCTAAACGATGACTACAAACAAAAAATAGACGATTGTATCAAAACTCTGGACAAAGTTGTGTCTAATTTGATGAACAGTAGTGCAGAGGAGTGGGAAAAGTTCAGTAGAATTCGTAAATCAAAGATCGAAAAACGTGTCCTTCAGTTGAGAGGAGGCCTCGAATTCTTGATATCTATTGGCTTTGAATTGGACTCCAATGAGGAATGGCTTGAATTCAATGGAGAGCCCTCCGAATGCAGGGAACAAATGGCATATTTTCAGGACGTTCTCAATAACGCTAAACAGTTCCCCATATATCTGGACAGACAGTGCGTTGTTATCGATGCAAATGTCGCACACAATGAAGACTTGAATAACGAGTTCTTCAAACTATCGACGGATGAAGTGAAGCGTCAAATGGAAACTCTGACACAAAAGAGAGAACTCGAAGAAACTCTTCGGACAAAATCAATGAGAGATCAAAAGCTAAAGAAATTCAATTCGAAGTTCTCTCGACTCAGGTTTAAGTTTCCCGACGGACACCAAATTGAAGCCACTTTCAGGACAAACGAGACATTGACTGGCGTTAAGAACTGGTTGTTAGAGCGCTCGGACTCACTCAAACAGTTCGACCTGAAGTGTGTTCGCGATGTTTTCACTGATCAACATATGAGTCAAACCCTAAACCAACTAAATCTGGTGCCGACCGCCGCTCTCCTTATCATATCGAAAGAGGTTTAGCTTTTTGTCTGAAAATATAACTAATTTTTGGATATTATTTAAGAATTTTTTACAGTTTGAGTCCATTCCACACAAATTGGATGTAATTTAATGAAATCAAGAATTTGTTTAATATCTTTCACTTATATTAAAATAATTTCAAAAATACTGATTATAGTCATTATATAACCCAATGATTGAAAATTTATTATTAATAATAACTTATTGTTTTCTTTAATATTATTTCAATAAATTGTAAAAAAATTATCATTTATTTGGCATTAATTTCAAATCATTTTAATGAAAATATACGTCAAAATAGACATAATATGAGAGAAAAACTTCAATTCTTTCCAAATCGACAAAACATTTGCAACTTTTGAGGACTAAAATCAAATGGGAATTAGTTTTTACTTTATGTCTCTCTTAGTCTATTAACTGACCTCTTCTTTGCCATCAAAAGTAGATCCGAGATAAGAGAGATGAGTCATCGCCAGCATTGAGAACAAAAAATTGACGAATGGAACGGATCTGCAATTGAATGCATTGTATTTATGCTTCCATTTACTCAAACACTCCTTTTTCAGAGTCTTTCGTCTCCAGAAACTCGAGAGACTGTCAGAAGACTCATCAGATTCTGAGTACAGACACCGACGAACGTGAATACAAGAGTTGAATATTTTGGACAATTCTTCCCTCAAATCGTATTCAAGTTTTGTGAGTAACCCTAAACTCAAGAGAACACTCCATATCTGGAAATTGAAGCCCTATTTCGGAAATAATTGAATTTGAAAATCAAATAAATAGTTTTGAAGATGTCTTACGTGAAGGAAAGAACTCATAAAATAAGTCATAAAAATGGCCGAAAATGAACCGAATTTTTTCTTCGAAGGATTGAATACATCTGAAAAAGTTATTATTAATTCAAATATTCTGATGTTAAGTGAATTTTTGGTCCAATCCGTACGTGATTTGAGCCATATATGCATCGGTATATTCCAGGCCACGACCACATCCACTAAAGATCGCGGAAACTCTATCGACAATGGATTGGAGACTCGAAGACTGGATTTGGATGAAAACAATGAATTGGTTTTAAACAATATTTTGTTAAGACTTACTCAGAGTTCCACAAACATAGCATCGATTGAGTGCCAAAACTTATGAAATAATGAGAAAATCTAAACTGTTGTGCAGTCGTGTAAACAGTTAAACAAATCTCTAAGACATAGACCAAAGAGATGGGCAAAAAAGTGGAGAAAAAAGAGACGATATGTCCGATAAGTGTTTGACCGATATAGTAATGGATGAGACACGTCGACAGCAACAGGAATATTGTCGACAAAAACAAATTGTATAAACACTTCAACAAAGATATTATTATTGAGTCATTAGTTTTGCTAAGTTTTAAGGGATGCCAAACCCCCAGCAATAAAGACAAGGGATGTAATAAGTAAGCCATCGATGAAAAGTAAAGATTATCTGTCGGTCGGAAGTGATCCTTATCTGACTCTTCATTAATGAGTGAATTAAATGAAATGATTTTCATAACTAAAAGCATGAGATGAGAGCGAAGACGAATAAATGACTGATCCCTCACAACAAGACATTCATTAATACAAATAAATGTCAAACAAATTATCCAAACTATGGCACCATTTTTGGAGCTCAACACCGAAACTATAGCTCCCAATGAAAGGTATACCACTAAAGCCATCAACAGTTTGTTGTCATCACTTAAATGATAGTAAAGAAGTGAAACTCCTGTCGATATCGTTAGGAACCGATTAATGGCATTATTTTTAATGAAATGAGTCATAAATCTTAAGAAAAGGTTTGCGAAAAGAATTGGAGTCAAGAAGTGTTTGAATCCATCGGAAAGTGTCGGATAAATACAGTCATTGAGAATCTCATAATTGGTTTCTTCTTCAGAATAATTGTCTGAAAAAAAAATATTTTAAAATTTTTATATTAAATCACTTTTTGTTTAAAACAACTCACAATCGGATTCAAAGAAGTCTTCGGAATAATCGTTATATTCTTCGTAATAATCCATTAAAATATTAAATCAAATAAAATTCATTTGAATCTTAAGATTAAATCAAATCTTTTAAATAGTTTTGAGTTTTGGTGTCAAACAAAATAAAGTAAAAACTGTAGACTTGGGGGACATCTATCGTTCAATTCAATGGACCCTTTGTATGACACTTCCCTTCCGTACACTAAATGAATTGGATTTTGCAAATATTGTTGCAATAAACGGATTAAACGGATAGTCATGTGTTTGGCGTTACTTTCAACAGATGTCAGACTAACGTCTCATTCATTACATTCTTTTGTAAATTACTGTAAAATACGTCAAATATTTCCAAACAAAACAGACAATAGTTTTGAAAGAAATGTTTATTTGTATACAAAATATTTGTTTTCTAATATATTTTGAATTGAATTAAATTTGATTATAATTTGAATGGTTTTAGTGATAATCAATGGATTACTTCAAATCAAGTGATAGTAAAGACTTCCGATCAGTTCCTCCTCCGGAGAACCTCAACAAAAGACAGTCGTATACGAAATCAAATGAGATCTCAACGGATGACAAAAATTTTGATTACAATTACGTTAATCGAAGACAAAGACTCAGAACAGATGACGACTACTTCGATGACGACAATGAAGACCATTCTGTGACACAAACGGAATACATCCCAAAGCCTGGAAGTCCTGCCGAACAAAAAGTAAGTGAAGACAAAAGCGATGACAACGAAGACTCAGAAGAAGACCCTTTGGATGCGTTTATGGCAGACCTCGAAAAGGGTTGCAAACAAACTTCAAAACCAATTCAATCCAAAAATTTTTTGGAAATGACTTCGAAGTCGAATATTAAGCCCAAATCAGTTAAGACTTCAGAACTTAAAGGAGTCAGAGATGACATCGAAAGAGAAGACTTCGAAGAATCATATTATCGTTTTATGGAAGAGAACCCAACGGCTGGTGTCGGGACTCTTCCGATCGACAGCGAAGACGAATTGGACGACAATCAAGACTTGGAATACGACGGCGACGGAAACCCTATTCTGGGAAATAAGTTGAAACTAATAGATCCGTTGCCAGTCGTATATCACTCACAAATCGATTACCAAACCTTTGAAAAGAACTTTTATGTCGAACACAAAGACATTCAGAGTTTGTCGACAAACGATTCCAATGATTTGCGTAAAAAACTCGGACTCAAAGTTTCGGGACTCTCTGCTCCCAAACCTGTCACCAGTTTTGGACACTTCGGGTTCGACGAACAGCTCATGAAAGTGATCCGCAAATTAGAGTACAGTCAGCCGACACCCATTCAGGCTCAGGCCGTTCCCACTGCTCTCAGCGGGAGAGACATCATTGGTATCGCAAAGACAGGGTCTGGAAAGACGGCGGCATTTATTTGGCCGCTTCTCATCCATATAATGGATCAGCCGGAGCTCAAACCAGGGGACGGACCCATTGGACTGATTTTGGCGCCGACTCGAGAATTGGCGCTTCAGATATACACTGAGGCCAAGAAATTCGGTAAAGTCTATGGAATTAATATTGTCTGCGCCTATGGAGGGGGCAATAAATATGAACAGTCAAAGGATCTCGAATGTGGGGCAGAGATAGTTGTGGCCACTCCTGTAAGGACACAAATATCACTTTCATATCAAATAAATTCAAAACATTTTAACAACTTTTGCTTAACTTTTGACCATTTGTTTGAATTTAGGGCCGAATTATAGATTTGATTAAAATGAAAGCAACAAATTTCTTGAGAGTGACTTTCCTTGTCTTGGATGAGGCCGACCGCATGTTCGACATGGGTTTTGAACCTCAGGTCAGATCCATTTGCAATCACATCAGACCTGACCGTCAAAGTATGTGACCATTGATTCAAAAAAGGCGTTCCTTTGACTCATTTATTTGTTTTAAAGCACTTCTATTTAGCGCAACGTTTAAGAAGAAAGTGGAGAAACTCTCGAGAGATGTGTTGTCTGATCCCATCCGTATAGTTCAGGGAGAGGTCGGAGAAGCTAATGAAGACATCACTCAAAATGTTTTGGTTTTAGAGGCCGGCCCTCAAAAGTGGGAATGGCTTACATCCCATTTGGTTGAGTTTACATCAGTTGGAAGTGTTCTCATATTTGTGACAAAGAAAGCAAATGCCGACGAATTGGCAGAAAATCTTAAGACACAAGACTTTGAATTGGCGTTAATTCACGGGGATATGGATCAGAACGAAAGGAATAAAGTTATGACTTCTTTCAAACGCAAAGAAAAGCCTATTTTGGTGGCAACAGATGTGGCCGCGAGAGGACTCGACATCACTCACATCAGAACTGTCATCAATTACGACATCGCGAGGGATATCGACACTCATACCCATAGAATCGGAAGGACGGGTAGAGCCGGAGAAAAAGGTGTCGCATATACTTTGGTCACTGAGAAGGATAAGGAATTTGCGGGACATCTCGTTCGTAATCTGGAGGGCGCCAATCAAGCCGTCCCTCCAGAACTGTTGTCGCTCGCAATGCAGAGCCAGTGGTTTAAAAAATCCCGTTTTAAGGAAAGAAACGCTAAAAAGTTGAATATCGGCGGCGCAGGACTCGGATTCAAAACAAGACAAACACTTGGTTTTGGAGCTCAGGTTTACTTTATTTTCTATAAATCAATTAAAAATATATTCCAATTAATATATTATTATTTAGGGCTCCACTTCAGGCGACAATTTTGAGACATATTCTTCGAGTGTCGCCTCTGCGGTGTCCACCTCTTTGCCGACCTCTTCCTCTAAAGATTCGCCACAAACGAGTAGAATGAGTGCAATGAGGGCTGCATTTCAGGCACAATATAAGTCACAGTTCACCGCTTCTACTGAAACCGATTGGAAGAGTAATTCAACGCCAGAGGCAGACAATAGGCCAAAGAAGAAGAGTCGATGGAATTGAGTCTACCATTCATTTTGAATATAACATCAATTTTCGATTCATTTGACTTTTTTTTGTAAATATTTTGAAAAATAAAAAAATTCAATAAATTATTTGACAAAAGATAGAAATATTTTCTCAAAATCAGCTGATTATCAGATTTGAGTGAAGCGCATGTCTTAAGGCTTAACCCAAATATCATTTGTTTGTAAACAAATGTAATTCATTTGAATCAAAAATATTATGAAATTCATATGAAATGACACTTTATTTCAATCCTTAATTGTTTTTATCGTTAAATCAAATGCCATTCTTAATGAATATCGAATCAATTGATCAATTAATTGAGCAAGATCATTTCATCTATCACCCAAATCATCACATTTATACAAAAAATGATCACTCATTGGATAATAAATATATTTATTTTGAATTTATTTTTAAAAATGAGTTTATCGAGTGAACCTCAATTTGAAATATTAAACGAAAATCAGATTAAAAAAGTTGAAAATACCGACAAAAACATCAAATTAGAAATATTTTGTACTCCAGGCCAACAAATATCAATAACTAAGGCTTTAATGAGTTCTTACATTAGTTTTATAAATGGCCCAAAACTTATTGATGTCTTCTCTCATCCAAATCACACAAAAATCATTAAACACTTTACCCGAAAGGGTTGGTCCCCCGTAACTAAATGGTTGGACTCATCCCTTGTCTCGAGTCTTCAAATACCGTCCTTTAGTTATAACTGCATTGGAATCGCTTCCAAAGAGTCCTATGAATTGGAACTAATAGTTGAAAGTTTGTCAAACATTTTCTTATTTACCGAATCTCTCAAAACAATTATTAAACTGAAAATTTAATTTATGTTCAAAAGTGGATCCGTTAGTAATCGTTTTTAATTACGATTCCAGACATTGATTCCTACCGTTTGGCTGCACTTACCGTTGGTTTTCTACTTTTCAATTTGGGTCCGAAGATGAGTAGGTCTGAGATCTTCACTAAATTTGACTTAAATGCAAGTATTGACAAAAAAAATCCCATTTTCAGAAGTCCTCTATTTTTCTACTCTTCTTGTGTCACAATCGGAACGTTTGCGTCGTTTTTGATTATATTTGTAATAATCTGTCGATACTTTCCTCGAGTATGTCCTCAAAACACCAAATAATACCTTAAATGACATTTAATTTAACGAAACAGAAAATATCCGGAGTTTTAATAATGTTGGGGTCGACTGCCTTTATGTGTGCCTTCAAATTGTTTTGGGAGTCTTTCAAACTCTTTCTGATGGATAACATCTCTTATGTTTTGATTTATGCGTTTCTCTCGGCTTTCATCAGCTTTTGTATGAGTTATCGTTTCGGACCCGTATCTCATCCCAAGACTATAGATCTGATGCAATGGGTTTTGCAGGTAATCACTGATTGCTTTCCTTCAAAAACTTTTATTAAAAATAACTGATTTTGCAGTTAATTGGTTTGATTTTGATTGGAATCAGTTCTCAAGTGTTTGAATATTCGTGTATTGCTATACTTATGACTATTATATGGAAAATGATTTCAATCAATGACTTTAAAAAATTCATTTTCTTTCATAGGTTTGTATTAATGAGTCCGAAGTCTAATCGAGATTCACAATTTTGAACTGAACTCGATATTCCAATTTTCAATTCAATGATAAATTTATTTGTGTAGAAGAAATGGTCCGAAAATGAAATTACTGTCGGAAACAGAGTTTGAGCGCCAAAGCGATGTCCATACAAAGGAAGCGTTGGAAGAACTGAAGAAATTTTGTTTGAGTCCTGAGTGTAACGCTTGGAATGTTATTTGCAAATTGAAAGACCCGATCAGGTATTCACTCAAATCATATTTAAATAAACTTTTGACTAATTTTCTAATTGAACGACAGATTCGCGCGTTTTGTTAACGGAGAGAATCATATCTTAGATAATGAGATCATTGGTTACGAAAACTCTGAGTCCAGTCATTCTATTCCTCTCTCAGAAGAGATCAATAGTTTTGAACAAAATCTAATCAAATCTAATAATCAAATGAATGAAGAGAACAGTGATATCGAGTTAACTGACTGTTTAGACAATTCTCTTTTATAAATTGTTCTAGGTCTTTTTTGAAGAGGTGAGCTAGCTCATTTTGGCTAACAAACTAACATATACTCAAATGTTTGCTATAATTTTTATTCAATATTTATAAATAAAATTTTTTTATAAAATTCGTTAAAAACATATTAAGATTTGATTTTGAAATTTATTTGTTTTGTAAATATATTTGAATAAAAAGCTGCCAAAAGATTAGTTTACTTTTGATATTCATTACTTTTTACTCAATTTAAGGAAAAAGTGTTAAGAATTTTAATTATAAAAACTTATTGATTGCCAGCAAAGCGTTATTTTTTAGTTATCGACCGAATAATGATAATTAAATGAAAACAATTGAGACATTTGTCAAAAAATTAGCGAATATTTTATATCTACATTCAATTTGAGTAATAATTTGAACATTTAATTGAAATTTAATGAAAATTTTCTAAAATAAATAAATATTAGGCCAAATAATTATAGGTGTCTTTAGACCCTTCAGCCCTTTCCAGGTATTCTTTTTCGATCAAAATGTCGATACATTTCTGAAAAATCTTAATTAAATAATAAGTTTAAATGGATTATAAATGAATACCTTAATCACAGGAACGCTTGGCTTAAATCTTTGGGAGAGTTGATTGAAGACCTCCGCCAACAGCTGTTGATGTTTCAACTTTTTCCTCATTTTCATAATCCGGACGATCGCAGCCTTTCATATAAATTGTAATCAATTAGTATTTCTATAGGAAAAGGGGGCAAAGGCTCACCTGAATGACGAGTTTGCGGTCCTCTTCGATGTGTTTGTGAGTCTTTTCCTGTTCTAACTTTAGTTCTGCTTTCATCGGAACGTTAATATTAACCCTCAACTTCTTGTTCTTATAATTGAGAAACAGTGAGACAACTGTCTGTGCGGTCAGGTTTTCAGAGTCTTCGTCAGTCCCTTCTGAGTCCTCGCACTGGAGGAGCTTCACTTTGAGCAGAATCTGGAGCACCTGCACCAACATATCCATCTTTATTTGTGTGCTTTCGAACAATTGTTGAACTGTTAAGTGATTCGAATTATTGAATTGCAAGAGGACTGCCATTTGGAACGTCGACGCCTGGAATCGATTTGATTTTAGTTTTGAATTTCACTTCATTTGCGGTCATACCTGAAGTGTGTATTTGTTTTTGAAGCAATTGGTTGTGATTTCCCCCTTAGACATAGAGTAGAGCCAATGGAGTTTACGTCCGGAGTGTTGTCCGCTATAAAACGTTGTGAACCTTTGGACACTTCGCTCCAACTTTTAAAAAAAATCCAATTAATTCAATAAAACTATACGAAAGACATACTTCTTGTGGTAAAGCAAAAGCGAACGACTGTTGGAAAGGCCAGGAACCAGAACTCAACACTTGGATACTAAAGTCAACTGAAAGGCAAACCATTTATATTAGTAAAGAGAGAAAAAAGTGAAGACATGTTTACGATCGAGTGGTTCGTTAGAGTTTGTGAGATGTGTCTTAAACTGTTCGTTGAGATCTTTGCTGACACCGATGTCCTGAAACATTCGCTGCAATTTAGAGGTGTATTCGAAACCACAGGCTTGCTATACAACACACCATAAAAAACAACATTTATTCCATTGTTTATACATTTAAATTGGGTTTAAGACAAACCTTAAGCTTTGAGATCATACTGGCCTCAGCGTCATCGCTGGCAGACATGTGTTGGACCAGACGTTTTGCCAACATTTTGCTATAAAACTTTTGGAAGACATCCTTATCTTCGATGTATTTGAAAACAATCATCTGATGGCATATAAAACAAAACATTTTAAATTGTAATCTCATTAAAAAGGGTTGAGTCGTATGACTCGTACCACTTGATTGAGTGTCTCTTCTAATTCTGTTTCCTCAGGAATTTTCGAAGTCTTTTTGAGGAGAAGATCACAATATTTCGCGAGAAGTTCCGGTGATTTACTCGAAGAGTTGGCCAAACGAGTGATTGAATTGTTATTAATAAACTTTCCGCAAGCCTTCAGACAATCAAATCAATTATAATCAATGAGAGGAAAGGATTGAGGAAAGGGTTCACTTACTTTGTCGAGAGAGGCCACAAAACCCGCGTCATTGTTAAACGCGTCGACAACTAATGCATTGTATTTCTTATGGACTTCAAGAGTCGTCGTGACGTATATCTTGGGGTCATTGAGTGCAGTCTCTCCGCACCGTTCGATTGCCGCCATTCCCTGATTATGAATATGTGCTTCCAATCGATTTTTAAGTTCTCCCAAACCGTTGGGAATCCTTTGAACCAATTGAAACATTCGACCCAAATCTGAGACACAATTCAATTCAATTGTCTATAAATTAAACCAAAAATTTGAACCAAACCTTCATTTTTGTCGTCATTCAAAAGGTTTTGAAACTCTAAGTGAAATATTTCCATATGGTTTTCGATCAGCACTTTTTCGCAGACTTTGGCCAAAGGGGTTAAAGTGTTTTCGTGTAAATACAACTGAACTCTTCGCTGTTCCTCATAAAGTCTTTGTTCCGCTTTTTTCATGTATTCTGTCACTGGATTCCTGTCCAGGAATTGCCTGCTCTCGAGTTTATAGAAGCGTTCGGTGTCTTCGAAAAACTTGATCTCAAAGGCCTCGTGATATACACAAAGGTTGGGTCCCTTCGCCTGCGGGTCCTCTTCGTTGAGACCCAATTCCACTGTTTTCGAGAAAATTGATTAATGACTTCAATGGAAAGGAATGAGTTGTGAATACCATAGCAGTTCATAACACCACTGACTAATCGAGTGTTAATCGTTTCGCCACTTCTTTCCTTTTCGATGAGTTTAAGTACAGCATTAGTCACGGGTTGGTTCAGCTCTCGGAACAGACAGTCTCTCCACGAGACTAATGCCAACTGAAAATTCAAAAACAAAGTCAAATAAAGAGATTAAAACAAAGGATAGAATACCTGATAGATTTCATATATGCCTTTCCGGCCCTCATCGCACTCACGTTTAACCCAATGTCGGTTAAGATAAGCACAGATTCCGTTCAATACTTTACTTGAGAACTGGTATTCTTCCCATTGTTTTGTATAGAATCGAAGCACTTCTTCGTCCATAAAATCCTTTCCGTCCTATAGTTTGAAACCAATGGTAAGACTTTGAGTGAAAATAAAAGACAAATTAAAACCTTCAGTAAATGCTTTAAATAATTTTCGAGAAAATCCTTCAGTCGTTTGTATAATTCATATCCGACGAACTGTGCCCCGCCCTGAGTCACTCCCTTCTTGTTTCGGGAACCGTTGGCCGTCAGGTTTGGGCTAACGTTTTGCAGTACAGTATTTGGAGATATTGAGGCCGACCTCGTGTTTGACTGATGAACAGAAGTGCAGTAATTGTATACATGTCTACAAAAAAAGACAATTCATTAAATTATAACCAAATAAATATAAATCAATGCATACGTATATAACTCCATATATCGGTTTTTGGGCATATTTTGCCTCTTATTTGTGTAGACCTGTTCGATACCAGTCCTCAGGTCGACCCAAATTGTGTCCAAATCAGTGTTCCTCAGACTCGAGGCCTGACTATTGGACAATCGATTACTCATATTAGGTGTCGAAGAGGGAGAAGACATCACTTTTTGTTCAATTCAATTATCAATTGATTTGAAAGTTTTTTATGCGATTTAAATGTTTTTATTGTTTTTTTTGTTTCACTTTTTGTTCAACGAATTGATTGAAGAAATTATTTGAAAACAAAATTAAATCACTTTTTGTTTGTTTCGCGCAATCAATAGATTTATTGAATAATTGTTTTTCAATGAAATCACTTTTTATTGAAATTAAATTGAATTTAAAACAAAATTAATATTTATTTGTTTGCAAAACAAAACACAAATCCAATCAAAATGGCGTTAATATTGAAAAATAAAATCAAAATCTTTTTTAATTGAATTTATTAACAAATTATTGAAACAAATATCAATTGAATGTATGAATAGATGAGAAAAACAAATGAATCGATGGTTTAGTTGGGAATGAGTTTCAATAAAATCATTATTAAATTAAAGTGTTTTGCGATCGCAGTCTTCGCAACAACTCATTCGTCGTAAGCGTTAGTATTGGAGTCAATGTTAGAGTCAGAGCTCTGTTTGTCTCACAAAAGTTGAATGCATTTTAACAACAGATGGGGTCATCACTAGTAATATAAAAGTCATTTCTTAATCATAAAACCCACACATTTTGGAGGTCTCGCAGTCATTGCGCTCAAAGTCAAGGATCAGATGACAACGAAGAGCACAGATTCTGAATAATAATCAATTGAGAGGTTTATTAAACTCTTAGCACTAAATTCATACCAATATTACATTGAATTTAATTATCACTTTATTTATTAAAATCGATGCAATTATTAAATAATTTTATGGATTTCTTTTAAACCTTATTATCATTTTTGAAGATATATTAAACGTTAAATGACTTAAACACAGACTCTGAGTATTTTTATTGTTGGGAAGACTCTGAAGCTTTCAAATAAAAGTTGATTCAAATAATTGCTATAATAAACAAGATTTAAAAGTTACTAAACTCAAAGTCAATTGCTTTTGAGGTGTGCCTCTTATTTATTAGCCTAGTTATTCACCTTGCTTATTTAATTACATTTTCTCAAAATGTTTTAACTATTGAGCTAACTATTAATATACTAGATAAGTTTATCATATATTATCAAGATGATCCCATCCGTTGATTAAATGAAATAAATACTTAATTTAATGTGTTTTTAAGAATTGATTTTATTTTCGTTGGAAACAAATTTTTGTTGAGATCTGTATTTAAGCCAAACATTTATTTATGCAAATCATAGATTTGATCACAACTTTCAGATATTTTTAGAGACTTTCAATGAAATGCGTTTCTGTGTAATGAGTTCAACAAAACTCATGACTCAAAACATTTCTCAAATGAGTTGAACTTTTTTTTTACAGAATTCTTGAATTCGTAAACTTGAAACTCATTTGTCAAGATTCAAAAGATTCAAACATTCAATAAACTATTTATATCCGAAATATGTTTACCGAAAATTGTATCCATTAAAAGTTTTTCTACTAATTAGCAAAAAGTTATCTTGCTGAAAAAATTTGAATATTCATCTTCATTTCACCATTGTCATTAACATCAATGAACTTGCTCATTTCGATTCGAATCAATACAAAGCATCAGTTGAAACATTTGTGCCGTCCTTTTGCTCAATAATTAAATCATTTTATATTAAATCAAATTATTTGAAGAAATTTTAAATAATAAAAAAAATTGAGATACGAATTGAGATACAAATTGAGATCTAAGAAAATATTTAAAATCATTACTTAATGTAAAATATCGATTATTTTTTGCATCAATTCATTGACTTTAAATCTTTTAATAAGTTTTGAGAAATTTTGTTAAAGTGTAAAAAATTAGTGATTTTTATGGTTTTGTTTTTTATACGAATAATGAGTTTTGGCGGAAACTGTTGTCTGTTTAATATGGCTGTCGAT
>JAQIXV010000316.1:0-47818 GCA_034700625.1 Tectocepheus velatus | reverse complement strand
TCTGATTCTCGATTTGTTTTAATCTTTTAATCATTTTATTGTTTGAATTATCAGAAAAACTATAATAAGTAGTCATTGAGTCAAATGAGAAAGTTTTCTCCTACTTAAATGATCTTGATTATTGATAATCCGTTTAAACTCATCTAATCTTCAATTGATTTTGATTTTAAGGAAATTTAGATTTTGAGGGATAATGACCTGACATTCAAATTAATTTTTAGGAAATTTTGGATCAATTTTAATCTGATTTGAATGAAAAACAGATAATTTGTAATTAAAATGTTATTCATTAGTAATCAATGTTTTCAATGAAAATGAATTTCTAAATAAAATTCAAATAATTTGCAAATTATTTGCTTTTCTTTCAATAAAATAATTTATCATTTGATAAAAAATTTGACAAACGGTAAGGTTTTCAAAAAAAAAGTTCAATCAAAATGTTTATCAAGGAGAATTTAACCTTTACGTTTACTAAGTTCAATTCATGGTAATTGTAAGTTGAAAAAATACTATTGATTGCTATTTTTAATTGACCCTCAATTCATTCGGTCGTATTCTTTCACAATTATATTCTTGACTCAAGTTTTAACCCAAATATCCTTAAGAATAAAATTGATTCAATTGAATAAAATTACCCTGCACCAAAATAGTCAATTCAATTAACGTTAATTGAGTTTAAAATAAAATAAAATTTTGATATTAATTATAATTTAATAAATATTTTATCAAAACTCAGAGTTGTTTGATATGAATGAAAGTGAAGAAAATTATTTGAATTCTTAGATAATATTCTGGAGCTCAGACTCAATGGTGTTCATCACTAGTCGTTTAAATCATTCATAAAGTACTTCTCAAAACTCAAGCGAAAGGAATTCATTACACAATAGTTATCAACGAAAGGGTCTAAAAAGGGAGCGATTAATGTGTTTGTAGTTTATGTTAGGCATCGGTAGTGACCTTCTCTGTAGTGAAGGATATTTATAAGACATGCGCTGAGAGTCTCAGACAGACGTTAGCTTCAGTTCAACGACAACTCACTTATTGTAAGTATTATTTAAAATACAATTTCTCTTAATTTTAATTAACTTTGAGTTTAATTAATATTATATTAATTTGAAATAAGTATTGAAGCACTCAATTGAAGTGTAATTGAGTGATAAAACAATTGATTTAATTGAAAATTACTGTTAAATGTTGGCCGGCATTGGAGTGCCTATGAGTTTGTCGGCCATTGTATTGACTGAACAGCGCTTTCAGTCAAAGGCTTTGAGAGCCGTCTGAGAGCCGGTCCTCTCTTTTCACTCATTTTTTATTGCATTTTGTTTTACATTTGATTTCAATTGAAAACAGATTTGATTTCTAACGAAAGACAAACCCAATCGACAGCAGAAGAGATGGCTTTCCTTTGCAATTCGTGTCCAAACGCATTGACCAGAGCTCTGGTAAAGTCATGAAAACCGTTTGATTTCGATAACCATTTTCTAATGAATTTGTTTTTTCTTTTTGTGTCAGTTATTGAGCCGTTCGGGTGCAGTCAGACCAGTGCTGAGCGCTATTAATGCCAACCCAAGCAGTGGTCAAATAGTGCCGTCAAATGATAAGCCGATGCTTTCCCTTCAATTGTTGCGAACCCTACAGACGAGTGCAGTCCAACGGGATATCGATAGCGCCGCCAAATTCATCGGCGCCGGAGCGGCCACTGTCGGCGTCGCTGGTAGTGGAGCCGGTATTGGATCGGTGTTCGGAAGTCTCATCATTGGCTACGCCCGTAACCCATCCCTCAAACAACAGCTGTTCTCATATGCCATCCTCGGGTTCGCCCTCTCCGAGGCTATGGGTCTCTTCTGTCTTATGATGGCTTTCCTTTTGTTATTCGCCTTCTAATGAATTCATTACATAATTATGTTTTAAAAATTAGTTTAAGAGTTAATTAAATTGTCGACAATTCTGACGATTCGTTTAAAAAATTTATAAATTACTTTTGATTTCAATTAATATTACAATTAATTTGATTTTAATACTTATTTCTGTAGAGAAGGGCTTAAAATGCAGATTAGGATCACATCGAAAGTCTATATCAAATAAAAATTAGTCTCAAAAATGTTTTTTCGTCTTTTATTTCATTGCTTTCACTAATAGTTTGAAAATTGAATTGTTTTTCAAAAATGGGAACAAATATTGATATTTATTATCATTTGTTGTTTCAATTGATTTATTGTTTTGCGTTTGAAATTGAAACCAATTTTTCATTTGATTGAAGAGAAGTGATTGCCATTTGTTTTTCGTTGCAATCATTTGATTCATGTTTTGCCTCATTTTGTGTCTGACTTTGATTTTCGACTGACTTTAAGCTAATCGACGATTGATTTTATGAATTCACTCGAAATTAACAGACATTTGATTCGTTAAAAAATCAGTCAAAACTCGCAAAAGTGTTATCCATTTAAAACATTTGAAGAATTTGGTTCCAAAGTGAAGATAAAACAGAAATTTGTTTAAAATCTAAAACTTTATTAATTGATTTGTTTTAAAATTTGATTAATAATTAACTAATTCTTACATAATATAAAATATCCGATATTTTAAACGACTAAACATTTATATTCTTGGTCTGCGATGACTAAGAAGAGAGTTTCTTTATAACTCATTTTTGTAATAAGTCAGAACGATATCTAAATGTTGAAATTGAATCCAGACTTGATTAGCTTGGTCAAATCGCATGAACCAGCTCTTCTCACCCCCGCTATTAACAACAATGAACCATTTATGTTTGCCATATATTAGATTGTCTTTCGTCTTCTCTTTCATCTGTTTGTATAAATAGCGAGAGATTTCATTGACATCACTCTTGAGAAGAATGGCTTCTTTGCATTTCTCGACAATAAACTGGAAGAGATATTCTGGTATTTTTCTCGAACGTCTTTTTATAATATAATTATTGACAAGGAGTGGAACCTTCCCATCAACCAGTTTGTCAGCACCCCTTTTTTGGCTCCATTTGATTTCTGTGATTTGTTTGGACCAGTTTTCGATGTCTTCCTATTGTTTTTAAATTCAATTCATTTATTAATTTTCAAATTATTGGAAAAAATATATTTGTGTCTACACTTGAATGCATTCTTCAAATAATTTTCAACTCATTTGTCACTTACTGTCAAACCTTCAAATTCTTTGATTCTTTTGCTTTTGATTTCATCGATTTCTTTTTCAAAATTGTTTTGAATTTTAGCAAAAGTTTGTTTGATTTCCGAGACTTTGCTTTCATAGTCTTCAACTATCAATTGAATTTTCGTTTCCATTTCCTGGACCTTCTCATCCAAAACAGTTTTCTGTTGTTTCAATAGACTTTCAATGCAGTTGTGTTTTGAAGCAATTTCTCTCATAATTCCACACACTTTGCAAATAGTGTTTGGTTTGAGGGGACAATCATTTAGGTGTCGATCTAATTGTGATAATTTGATAGTTTCTGGACAGCCTTCGGATTCATATTTGCATTTAATGGTCAAATTTTCCAATAAATTGATGAAAGCTCTGGGCATTGCTCGTAATCCTTCTTTCGTAAGTGTTTTCCTGTCATTAGGACAGGTATTGTGGTTAACGAGCCATTCATTAATACAATCGGAACAAAAGGCCTGTTGACAGCAATCAGTAACCAATGGTTTAATAAAAATCCCGTAACATATGCCACACGTAAATTCATCCAAATCTATACCAGAGTTACCGACAAATTTGCCTCGATCATAGCCAGGCATTTTCAAACTATTGATTTGATTTAAAAAAAATTTGATTGAAATTAATTTTCTTTTATAAGTACTTTTGTTAATTGATTTCATGAATGTCTAACAACTGATTAAAGGTTTCTAATATCAAATATAGCGACGAAAAAAATTGATTTACACTAAGCAACGGTAGCTACTCCTTAAAGGCTGTTTTCTTTTAATCAATTTCTGGATTCTGGAACTAATAATGATATTTATTATTATTTATTGATTCAATTCATTTATTGTTTTATATTTGAAACTCATTCATGTTTTGCATCATTTTGTGTCTGACTTTGATTTTCGATTGACTTTAAGCTAATCGACGATTGATTTTATGAATTCACTCGAAATTAACAGACATTTGATTCGTTAAAAAATCAGTCAAAACTCGCAAAAGTGTTATCCATTCAAAACATTTGAAGAATTTGGTTCCAAAGTGAAGATAACACAGAATTTGTTTAAAATCTAAAACTTTATTAATTGATTTGTTTTAAAATTTGATTAATAATTAACTAATTCTTATATAATATAAAATATCCGATACTTTAAATGACTAAACAATCTAACAATTTATTCATAAGACGTCTTCCGAGTCTTCGACGACAGAAGAATTGCGGCTCATTTTGATTCCAGTGATTTGTTCGGACAAGTTATCGATGTCTTCCTATTGTTTTAAAATTTAAATGATTTATTAATTTTCAAATAATTGGCGAAAATCAATATATTTTTGTAAATACTTGAATGCATTCTTCAAATAATTTTTAACTCATTTGTCACTTACTGTCAAATCTTTCAATTCTCTGATATTTTTGTTCTTGATTTTATCGATTTCTATCTCAAAATTGTTTCGAATTGTAGTCAAAGTTCTTTTGATTCTCCAGACTTTGATTTCGTAGTCTAAAGACATTTCTTTGACTTTCTTTTCCAAAGCGTTTTTCTGTTTTAATAGACTTTCGATACATTTGTGTTTTGAAGCGATTTCTCTGAAAGTTCCGCACACTTTGCAAATGGTGTTTGGTCTGTGAGGACAGTCCTTTAGGTGTCGGTCCAATTCTGAGGTTTTGACGACTTCTTCACAGCCTTCCAACACATAATTGCATTCAGTCATCAAATTTCCCAATAAATTGATGAAAGCTCTGGACATTGGTCTCAATCCTTTTCTCGTAAGTGATTTCCTGTCATTAGGACAGGTATTGTGGTTAACGAGCCATTCATTAATACAATCGGAACAATAGGTCTGTTGACAGCAATCAGTAACCACTGGTCTAATAAAAATCCCGTGACATATACCACAAATGAATTCATTCAAATCTATTTCGTAGTTATGATATTTAAACCTATCCCGATCATAACCAGGCATTTTCAGAAAGTTTATCCTATTTTAAAGTATTTTGTTTGAAATGAATTTAATTTCTATCAATACTTTTGTTAAATGATTTGAAAAAAGACAAGCATTTGATGAAAAGGTTTCGATAAATATCTAAATCTTGAGTTTCAAATCTTTCAACTCATGATTTATTAGTTTGACTTGCTAATCATTTTTTAATAACCTGGAAATGTCACTATCCTTTCCATAGAAGTTCTATTGATCTGCAATAAAATGAGCCATTTTTGTAAACTTTAGTCTTTTGTTAATCAAAACTTTTTGATTTCCATTCAAATAATTGAAAATTACAAAAATTGTTTCATATTTTGGAAATTTTTATCGCGATTTCAACTGAAGTGTGATTTTCCACTAGGTCATATTGTCACTCTCATCCATAACTTGGTCATTCATGCTATTAAAGTTCTCAAGGAAGCCAAGACTTAACACTTAATTGACTTATCTATCAAATAGTTCAGAAATTATCAACGATTTTATGGTTTCCAAAAAATTAGCGAAAGTTTAATACAAATAAAATAAATAGTTTTGAAGAAACTTAGAGTCGATTCCTGAAGTCCATTCATTTATGAAACAAATGAAAACTCATTTAATTGTTAATCAAATCTTTTGATCCCTTTTTATAACTTTAATAGACTGAAGGAAATAGTGAGCAGTTGTGTGAAAGGCACGGGTGCTCTACCACTCACAACAGATACCAAATGAATTAATTTAATTGAACTTTATTTCAGACAATAAGTGATATAAAAACGAATGACTTTATTATTAAGAAAAAGCAAATAAATAAATAAATAATAAGGAAATGAAAACTTATAAAAGTCTTTCAAAATCTTTATATAATTTTATTTTCAAATATTTTTAATCTTTTATCAAAAGAATAACTTTTAGAACAACTCTTGAGTTGTGTCATGAGTTTCATCAAAGTTTTCGGTCGAAGTATTTCACAAAAATATGATAAAAATGAATAAAATATTTTACTTTCGTTGCGTAAAGTAGTTTAGTCTCAGAAGAGTAACGAATTAATGAATAATTTTGTTGAGCTTCAACAAACTTGGTCATTTCTTGCTATTTTTGTTCACTTTTAATGCCTTGTTAATAGTGGTCAGGCATTTGTTTGGGGAAGTAATTGATTTTTACGAAACAAATGAAAGCAAAGTTTAATTGAAATCAAAATGAAAAACAGATTTTCGTTTATGTAATGAAAAAAATTGGTCAGAAATAGTGTTCCACTTATTTTTTATCCGTGAAATTACGAGTTTGTCAAACATTTTATACAATACTATAGAATACAATACAGTTATAAATGATATATCATTTGATTTGTGAGTTTGTGGCTCTCTCTCTCTCTCTCTCTCTCTCTCTCTCTCTCTCTCTCGCATTAGTTGTCCTATCAGTGAAAATACGGAAACTCTGACTTCAATTGTGAACAAAATAAATAAAAAGAGTTTTTTACTGAAAAAAATAGACATAAAAAAAGTTTAACAAAAACTAATTTATGATAAAAATATTATCTAAAGAAAGTGGAAAAACTGTCGAATAACTGTTTGGACAATAGATTGGATGCTGTGATAGTTTGTGGTAAAAGTAAGGCAATTCTGGACTCGTGCTGAGCCTACAATAGGGACACTAATAGAACGAATTTTACGCTAATTTCAAATCAAATACAAATTCAATTAAAAATAGTTTTTTGTCTAAAATTAGTTTTTGTGATATTATGGTTGTCTTCAAGACTACTGTTACCTAAACTCCAAACTGTTATTGTATTTCATAATATGTGCTCTGAATTGACCAAAAAATTTGAGCAAAATATCAATTAGTGAGTCAGAGAAGGGCTCATATCTGGAGTGAGAGGAGCACTGATTTAGTGATCGCGTGTTATAACAGTTTCCCAAAAGATTTGTAGATAAAGATTATGAGCAAAACGATTGTCCGGACTCTCGAAGAATATAAACAGAATTCTTGAGTGAGAAGAAGAAAAGCCAATTAAAGTGTTTTAAAGTGATTTAAATTTTTGAAAACAAAACTGTGAGCAGTGAATGAGTACATCACGAAATGGTTTGAACGCCCGGTTCTATTGTCAGACAGAGAATGAGCATTGGATGTGAGTTTGAGGCCAAAGTAGGCCAACCGTTCAGCTCAACGGCTATAACAAGAGCTTTCTTTCGGCTCCAAAACCAAACCAAAACCAGATTCAAAGATCAGATCACAAATGATTTGTATGTCATTCAGACCACATCTCTCTCCAGATCTGTTCCAAACAAATATTATTTTTCTCATCTCTTTGTTGTTATTATTGTTTTTTTATTGTTATTTGTGTTCAAAAAATATTCTCTAATTTTGTTTTCACGACTCGTATTGAGAGTCAAATAGTTATCAAAACTTTTTTCTTTTGCTTAAAATCTTTCTTTTTGTTTAAAACTATAGTTTTGGTCGAAATTCTTGTATTTTGTGTTACTTTTCAGAGAATCTTATAACTGTTGTTTCAATTACTATTTGAATGCAAAGAATTTCTGTAAAGAATTTATTTATTTAAATAAATAAATAAAAGCCTTAAAAGTCTTGATTGAGACAAAAAATTGATGTAATAATGATATACTCCTAACAAAACTGGAATCAAATTCTTTTCTAAATGGGATTATGCGAAGTAAACCTGCAATTTGTTGTAATAAAACCAATTGCTGTCTAATATATAGTTTGTTAATCACTGTTATAACCGGTAATTATTGTCATAATTATATATCCGTTCAATAATAATAATAGAGACAAATAATTATTGCTTCCAATCGAAGGCACGTCAACGCCATCGACGACAACACCAATACTAGACACGACTTATCATCAAATTCAGAACAGAATAGAGTCGACAACAGTTGGAACTAATTATGTAAACTCATCCCTCGATCACAGCAAACAACTGACGGAACCGTCCAATCGGGTCAAAAGTCGGGCTAAAAGGAGCATAGTACAATTGGCCGGAATGATCAGATGTGTATCCGGTTGCGATCCATTCAGTTATAAGAGTTATGGCTGTTATTGCGGATATCTGGGGGCCGGCAGACCCGTCGACTTCATTGATAGGTTAGCAAAAAATTGGTTCAAAAATTATGATCGCTTTGAGTGTTAAGCGCTTCGATTGGGACTTATTTTGTGATTCAGTTGAAAGACATTTGTTTTTTGCTTAAGATGTTGTTGGGAACACGACTGGTGCTACACTCACGCCGCTTGTCCTCAGGTTCTCGTTTACTTCATGCCCTACCACTGGTCCTGTGTGGCCCCCGGTTATGCCCAGTGCGGTATGTCTTAGCATTCATTAAAAGTTTATTTTGAAAGTAAAAGTTTTTTTTCCACTAATTGTATGTCATTTTTATGTAAAACTAATGAATGATTTGTGAGATCAGCAAAAAATTTAATCCAATTATCAGATAATTGATAATTAATCTGAAATTAATTCGTTTGAAATGCAGGTAATGTGCCATTTGGGGGAATGAAGGAAAGGTGTTCCTATGAATTGTGTCATTGCGATCGTATATTTGCCAAATGCTTGAGTCGAATGCCCTGTCCTATTGAAAAGCCTATCTGTCAGTCGTCATCAATAATAGCCATTCAGAACATAATTGTCGGATAAAAAACTGTTTCACTAAATAATTGTCATTTGTTTAGCAAACAGTTTAATGTATTTTCGTTTTTGTATTAATTATTGTTTGAATCAAAAAATATATTGAATTCAAAGCAAACGCACAAAAGAGACGATAATATACTGAATATAACATAATATCGCAAAATATGACATATTTTTATGATTATTGTAATGACAGCACAATTCATCACTAATTAAAAGGAATCGTTTATTTGATATAAAAATTGAAATAAATTGTAAAAACATTTTTTTGTATTATAAATAATAATACTTTTAATATAAACCAAAATTTAAATTAAAATATATTTTTGAATAAAAAAAGTGAAAACAAGTATTAAAAGAAATGATTGCACGGCTTTAGAGGACCTGAACGCCACCCATTATGTTGACGGGTCTGGTCTTATACTTCTTGGAGATATCGCTTTCAATCTGAATGTAAAACCATTTGATTCTATCCTTGCATTAAAATAATGAGAGAAATACATACTTTCTTCTGTAGTTCTCGCGTCTGACTGATAAGAACCGGTATCTTAGGCTCAATGAGACGAAGCTCTTCGATTGCGGCCAACCTTTTGTTTTCAATGATCTTCGACCGGTTGAGAGCCCTCTCCGAAAGCGATTCGATGTGTTTTAACTTTTCGGATACGCTTTCGATATATCTATCGATAAAATAGTTTGAAATCAATCGAAATATTATATGAATTAATGATTTGATTACTTAGTGCTGTCTTTCATATAATAAAGAACTTTCATTTTGGGTGCCGTCAGACTATTCAACAATTTTTTGACGGCTCCCAACATCGCTGACACCCCGTCCGGAGTCGTCAACTGTAGTAATGGTGGAGCGCTTTGAAACTGATTGGAAGATACGATGTCTTCATCGGAACGCAATTCAAATAACCTTTGGTCCAGAAAACCTTCGATCTGTGGTTAAGACACAATTGAGAACTACTTCTTTTCAATAATTGAGTCAAACCTCTAAGAGTTCGTTAATTAGTTGACCCCTTGAAGTGCTGTTCAGTAGAATACTCTGCGCGTCCTCTCCTTTGGCGACATTCCCTTCGATGGGTTTGATCTCATCGATGGTAACTCCATTTCCATTACTACTAGATATGTCCCAATTGATGGCTTCCCCTTCAGATCCAAAGTCTATTTGGGGGTCAGGTGTGAAGTCGTCCTAAAAGTAGAATTCAAATAAATATTGGAAATAAATGTTTCAATTTTTGGTCACTTTTTCGATGTGAACAAAGTCTCCGTTTCCAGTGGAAGGGGTGCTGGCGGTGTCGTCACCCAAATCTATTCCATCCCCGAAATCAATCTAAAAATCAATGAAAATGTGATTAAACTATAATTAAATCGTTTTATGAGTTAATGACTCACATTATCGTTACCGACATCTGAACTGAGATTTTCATCGGTATAACAAACCGTTGATTTGAATTCTTCAACGATATCGGGAACCACTCCCGTCCTGTACTCAAAATATGTTGTATTTCCCTTTTCGAGTAAATGACACAAAACTGGAAGACATTCGACTTTTTCTCTAAATTAATAAAAATGAAGACATTTTTAGATGAAATACAAATCATTTTAAAGAATTACTTCTTAAGAGTGAAACTCAAAAATGATTTGTAATAGTCTTTGACGAGTGATAGCTGTGGTATATCTTCGAAGATCTTATCCAACATTTCCGGAAGATTATTGAGTTGACTCATCAGCTCTTCTCTGATGTTATTTCCCTAAACATAACGTTTAAAAATGGGATCAATTGATACAAATATCTTCGATATATTTACAGCAATTCCCAGATTCTGTGCGGCCGACAGATAATCCGATTTGTAATTATTTGATTGTTTAATACAGTCTTCGATAGTCTTTTCACATTCCTCTACAGTTTGTTGACATTTGAGGACCTGCTTCTTGAGTGACGGCACCTCATAATTCACATTTCGGATCAGAATCTGCGCCGAATCCGCTGAACAGACAAATAGATTGCAATTAAGTCATCAATTAATGGTAACCCAAACCAAACCTAAATAAATGTTATCCTTTTCGTAGAGTTTAATGATTTCGATCCAATCCTTCATTCGTTGAGAAGAATAGAAACCAAAAATATTCTTCGAATCGGATTCCGTTTCCTTCAATATGTCAACAATTTTCTGACAAACGAAGTATTCAATGTCTGACACAAAACAAATGGTTAGTTGTATTCGTGAAGACATAATTGAAGAACTGGTCATTAAATTGCTTACAATTGCCGGACAATAGTTGAGTGATTTGTGGGTTGGGAGGCATGTCTTGAATGGCATTTTTGATCTTCTCTCGAATCGGTGTCAAAGAGTTTTGCCAATCCTTAGGACAGTGTCGACGACTTATTAACCAATCTTTCGGTTCAATTGAAAAATGTGTGAAAAATAAGACATATTTTGTCATTTAATTGAGTATTGGATTGAAATTAAAGTACAAAACATTTACCCAAAAGTTTATTTGTGTGG
This sequence comes from Tectocepheus velatus, assembly GCA_034700625.1. NCBI lineage: Eukaryota > Metazoa > Arthropoda > Arachnida > Sarcoptiformes > Tectocepheidae > Tectocepheus > Tectocepheus velatus. The sequence goes on along the minus strand of JAQIXV010000316.1, from coordinate 36,544 downwards.
ATATCTATCGGAAGATTACTTTCATTCATATTTCAAATCATTTAATAGTAATTAAATAAAAAAATTAATTCAATTAATGTTTAAATGAAATCAATGTTTGGATAAATGCCACGCATTTCATAACAAATGTTTACATCCATTGAGTGTTACATCAATTACGAGAAATGTTTGAAACATATGGAAAAAAATCTAACTTTTAAAACTAGGTCACTTTTATCTTATTTCAATCTTAATCTTAATTAAATTGCTTCTAATTAAATATTTATTTCAAAAGAAATAATCTTGGTGGTAATCAAATGAATTGTTATTGAAATATAGCCAGTGTTTTAGCCAAACTTTTATATACTAACTTTCAAATTGACCAAGTTAAAAGAATTAGTCTTTAATTATTATAAAGCTAAAGACGATGTTCAATTTTTGTTTAAATTTTACTTGATATCAGTTTAGGGGCAAATAAAATGAGACACAATTTTGATCAATTGATCAAGTTATATAATCAAGTCAATTTTATTTTCCTCTTCAAAAATTCAATACAATGACAAAATGAGCTGATATTAAAATACAAACAAGATCATTTTAAAACATTTATATAATCCATTAGAAGAACATTTGTTTTAAGTTTCACTTCATTTCATAATTTGTTCGAAGAATTCACACAAATATTATCAACGAATCGTTTTTTTATACTTAAAATAGAAATAAATCAATAAATTTAATGAAAAAAATATATTTAAATAAAAATAATGATTAGAATAACACAACAGTCATATAAAAACACATTTGAATATCGATTGCAATGAAGATATCACTTGAATTACAATCAAAATGGAATGAAATTATGCAAAAAAAATCGATAATAAAATGAAAATTAAGACAATATTATGGAAAGTTTTTTTCATTTTTCAATTCAATACTAAAACTATTGATAATCACAAACATTATCCGAGAAATCACTAAATTTATAGGAATTTTATTTTGTAGTTATGTCTCACAAACTATTCGTAAAAAACTAATGAATTTGTTTTTTAAAACTTTTTATTTTCAAATCCAATCGAATCAATAATTTGAGCAAAATTTGAGACTTAGTTTAAGTTAAATATTTTTACTTCAGATTTGATCCAATTATCGATTGTTTTTAAAAAAAAAATTCTAACAAAATGTTTGACTCGAAACACATTTTCACTCCAAATGAAAATCAAACTAAAATTGTTTTACTATTTTCCACACATTTTCTCAATTATTTGGAGGAAATTCTTGCTCAGAGTCGGGATGTTTGCGGATGTTATATATGAACTGCGGATTACAGAGAATCACATATTTCTTGTAATGTCTGGCAGTAGTGAAGAGCAGAAGTCCAGACTTGAAGGAAAGGACTGAGAAGACTGAGGCCGGAAAGTAACTGAAACGACTCATTTCAAACATATCTAACGAATCGTTTAATCAAATAATTAGTGGTTTTTAAACACAAAAGTTAATAATTGATTCGACAAACAAATTGAATACAAACCTTGTTTTCTGGTTATAAACAGTGAGACATAGACCCCAAAGGCCACGACTGAACTCAACAGTACTATGAGACCCAATAGCTTGAGATTCTCGAGAGCCTCGGGATCGTACCACTCGTCGATCTTATTCTTCAGATATAAGTAATTCAAATGAAAGACACAAAACGAGAAGATCCCTAAAATTCAGTTCAAGAGTTGCGCTTAAAATCAATTTTTAGATTCAGTCATAAGAATGTCAAACAAGTTGTTTGAAAAGTAAATGCAAATAAATATTCAGCAAATGTTCAGCAAATAAACTCAATTTAATTAATAGAAAAAGTCAATTTTGCAATACAAGAAGAGGCAAGGTCATTTGTATGCATACCTGCAATGAAGCCCCAAAGGGCTGCGTTATAGTTGTGGTAATGGATGAGGAATACTAAGAATATTGAAATCCCAGATACGGTTCCAATCATTGAAATGATGAGTTTGAATATAACTGAACATCGATTACAACAAACAATATTTAAAGTACTCATTATTTGCACGAAAAATAAGCTGAGGTTTGCGTTAAAACAAAAGTTGAAAATATCAGAAAAACGCAATTTTCAGACAAATTAATTGAGATTAGGAACAGTTGACTGCATATCAGGTTAACCTCATATCATATACGCCTCTCTTTCTCTCATTCAATAAATAATTTACTGAATAAAAGAGAGACTAAAATAATAATAATAATAATATTTGTGACACATTATGATTGAAACCCTTAATACAAATGTTTTTTCACACAATTCCTGAACTCTTTTTTTGGGATAATTTTTTTGGTTGAGTTCAAGAACTGATGGGAAAGCGTTGGGCACTGAATGTCATGTTTTGATGGCACGAGTTATTGATGTTTACACTCTTATCATATAATAGACCAAAAATGAAGAGAACTGTTTGTATATCAGTATATAATGAGCTAAAGATTTGAAGAACGAGAGTCTCTAATAGACTGGAAAAAGATTCAGATCTGTGAGGATGTGCTCATCGACAGCCCATCCCTTCTCTGCTAACGTAAGACCTGAGTTGTGGTTTAGAGAACTTGTTCTACACTACAAGCGATACGAAGGGACAGCCTTTTTCTGGTCTCTCTTAAGATTATATTTGAAATATATGGCAAAACACAACACAAATGTCGCTCAGAATTTCATTTACAGCACATTCACCACAAATACAAGAGATGTCGAGAACTGATGAGACACTGAGACGATCAATAAAATAGTGGGTCTTATCTGAGTTGATGTACTCCACCCATAGATACCAACGATTTCCAAACAACACAACAGAAGAAGACATATAATAAATAGCCTTTTTTCAGTCGATTACGAACAACAGCGCTGTTTGTGACTAAACTAACAGCTGTCACATCACTGGTTCCACTTCTTCTGGAAGTATCTCTAGTTTTTTCAATTCAATAATCATTACAAACATCTGTTATTTCAATTGAATTCAATATATTTTTGAATGAGTTTTAAGTCTTTTACTAATAGTTGGATAAAATTGAGAGATATTTCTCTAAAACTAGAGTTCAAACCAATGTTTTGATTCGTCGATAATTCAAAGATAATACGGAATATTCCAATACTTTAAAACTAATCTAATCATTTTGACCAAGTTCTGTTCAGTTCAGTTCAATTCAGTTCATCTCAATTTAATTTAAGTTTAATCTAAGTTCAAAAATCTAATCAAAATGTGCGGAGGGTTTACCTGCACTAAGAATGCGTTGACAGCACTTAATATTCTATATATTGTATGTATTCTCAAATTCAAATTATATCTATTCACTGATTGATTCAATTTATTCCGTACTATGAATAGGCCGTGTCTTTCATACTCATAGGAGTGGCTACTTATGGTCGTGCGGCGAGTCAGGTGACCAGTATTGCCATCGTTGGCGGAATCATCGCTTGCGGTGTCTTTTTGTTTATACTCTCCCTATTGGGACTGGTAGGCGCCCGAAAGCACCACCAGGTCCTACTCTTTTTCGTAAGTCAACATATAATGTGAACCAAATGATTGATTTCCTTTTTTTGTGCAGTATATGGTTATCCTGTTCATTTTATTCGTCGTACAATTCAGTATTGCCTGCGCCTGTCTTGCGTTCGGTGCCGAACAACAGGTAGAGTTGGCCAAAACGGGTTGGGATAGCGCTCCCAATCAGACCCGACAGAGCGCACAGACGTACTTCAATTGCTGCGGTTTCGAGCCCTCCCACAAAAAGCCTCCTCTAAACATAACGGACTGTCCGAATGTAAGACAAATTATTTTTTAAAAAAAATATTTGAAATTAATTTTGGTCTTAAATTTGAGGTGAGTTGTTGTATAATTACGAACGACTGTTCAAAAGACTGTCAATATTGTAAGCCTCACATAACAAAAGCAATTGGAAATGCACTCGAGATATCAGGTAAAGCTAGTCATAGAATTGTACATGATCATTTTGATGACTCATTATTTGAATTGAAGGTTGGGTCGGAATGTTCTTCAGTTTTACAGAGGTATACACCCATTCAATGTTTTTCTCAATTTATTCAATTGATTTGTTTACTCAAATAACTATTAATTCTATTCAACTAATAGTTTATCGGTGTTTGGCTAACAGTCCGCTATAGAAACCAGAAAAACCCCAGGGCAGATCCTTCGGCTTTCCTATAATCAAACCACTAATTGTCTCATTGAATGTCTTATGAAAATCAAATGACTGTTCACTAACTGTTTTACAGTATATTTCGGATCATTTCGACAAAACATTTGATTCTTTTCTCGAATGACTTAATTCCCAGAAAAACATTGATTTTTTGTCTCCAATACTAATCCTAAATACTATACCTCTTTTGATTGGTTTTGTGGTCTTTCCTCTTATTTTTCAGTATTTTATACTTATTTATAATTAATTTGAATATTATTTTAGTTGATAGCCGTTTGGTTGGCCTTTAAATTCCGCGGTTATCGTAACCCCGAACTGAATCCCTACCGATATTTCAATTCATTTGAAAGCGTTCAGTAATTCTAGTCATTAATTGATAGCATTTTTTTCCATCCATTTTATTATATTTTGAGTTAATTTTGAGATTAATTGTCAATAAATTATTTTTTCGTCAAATATTTTGTAACGAATTGTATTTAATTCCTTAAGTTTTGATTCAATAAAACAAATGTTTTTAACTGTTTGTCAATCATACGATTTGTCAGTTTTATTGTCTGAAATGGTGAATCAGTGTTTTATCATAATTTATCATGCTCATAAATTGCTCATAAACTGCTCATAAATGGATTTCCAGATCAAAATACTCGGAAACATTTCCTGCAAAAAGTTTTATCAAACGAAAGCAATATTTGTTTGTTTGGTATCCAATGGAAACGTCTGTCATATGTTTCGCACATTTTTTTTCTCGCGTTTTACTGAAGACGTCTTCAAATACCTATTACTCACTCAAAACCATTCATTTTTTGGTTTGATTTTAAGCCGAAATGACTGATAATTATTGTCTTTCTTATGAAGACTTCGTGTCTTTGCATTCAAATCAATTGTTGGCCTCAGAAGTGCCGCAAAAGTATTGGCCATCACTTTATCAAAAACTGTTTGAATCGCGTTTTGACGCCGACATCGACTTCAGGATCGATAGAATCGTTTATTCGACTGAAGAAGAAGACAACGAAGAAGAGGATGAAGTGGTAGTCAATGGTGGCGGTGATGAACAGTCAAATGAAAAAGATGTCAATAGAAGTGATGGCCGGCAGTCATATCAAGTGATTTGTATTAATGAGAACGGAATCGATGTCGAGACCAACACAAGTGATGCCATTTATCTCATCGATCACATGATTACGTATAGAATCACTGAAATCAAAGACATTCTCATCAATACTAATGGTCTGATCAGAAGATTATGTAATTTATTTGGAATCGATTGTCAGTTCGATATCGAAAGTGATTCCGAAAAAAGAGAATTAATGGCAAAAAATGTATCCAAAGAGATGTGGAAATGGAATAACAGTTATTCGATGGAGTCTTCAGATGTAGAGAATTCGTTACCCGTTTGGTATATAATGGATGAGTTTGGAAGCGCTGTTCAACACTCGTCTGATCCCAACTTCCGATGCGTTCCCTTTTATTTCATTCCTCAAAGAATCGCATTTTCTCTTCTCTTTCCGATTAAATCCATTAGTTTTGGTGAAGAAGTGACCCGTAATTACATCGAAGGCTCACTTAATGATGACTTCACCGAAAACAGTGACCACTTGACCGACGCTCTGATGATTCCATGGATTCCAAGAGATTTATCTTCAATTGACTGCAATCAAGTGGAGCCCGACATCGCTTTCATCAGAAGAGGAAGAATTGAAGAGAGTTTTGTCTCCGACTTAACTCTTTGTCCGGAATTACCGAAAGACAGGAAAATAAAAGTCTATTCGGATTACAATTATATTAACGAATATTTGAGTCACAAATCGTTTGAAATAACTGATTCTAAACCGGAAGCAGACATTCTTTGGTTGAGCTCTCATTTTAAAGAATTCAAAGAACTTTTGGTCGAAAAACCAAATGTCTTCATAAATCAGTTCCCTTTCGAACACATAATTACAGTCAAAGACTTGTTTGCAATCGTTTGCCGACGAAAAAACAGGACTCAATCGGTAGACGCGACCACTTTGGAGACGAGCCCTGAGTGGTTGGCCACCACTTATAACCTTCAGACAGAAATCGTTAAATTCGTCTCTTATTTCCAAAAACGACAAAAACTGAATTTAGATAATCACTGGATCTGTAAGCCATGGAATTTGGCGCGAAGTCTGGACACAGTCATAACCGATGACATCAATACCATCGTTCGGCTCAGGAATACCGTACCAAAGGTTGTCTGCAAATACATGAGTGAACCCGTCCTCTTCAGGAGAGATGATTTGAACCAATCGTTAGTAAAGTTTGACATCCGATACATAGTGTTGTTGCGATCGGTCCGTCCCCTCAGACTCTATGTTTACAAACATTTTTGGTTAAGATTTTCAAATAAATCGTTTTCTTTGGAAGACTTCGATGACTACGAGAAACACTTCACAGTAATGAACTATAAGACAGGACTCGAAGGACAACCCACTCCTGATAACCAACAAAATGAGACTCAATTCAAACAAATGTTTTGCCACCAATTCGTCACAATATTTGACACACAGTACGGACCGGACTATAGTTGGGCTGAAGTCGAACCGAAGATATTTGAAGCACTGAAGAGTGCCTTCGAATGCGCCACTTCTAAACCCCCGCCTCTCGGCATCGGACACAACCCACAATCGAGAGCTCTCTATGGGGTCGACGTTATATTGAAATGGAGTACAGACCCACAGACCGGACAAAAAGTAATTCAACCGATAATTTTGGAGATGAATTGGGCGCCGGACTGCGAGAGGGCCTGCCTTTACTACAACCACTTCTATAACGACATATTTTCGACTCTATTTCTCGAAAATTTCGACGAAAACGAAAACAATGTAATCCTTTTGTGAGCTTTTAATTGATTAAAGACTTTTCAGGGTATTTGGTGTCGATGTCCGACCAATTCGGGAAATTCATCGTTAATTCTGAACTCTGTTTGTGTTGTTTAACTAATTTTTCGATCGAAGGCCAAATAAAATCGAAGAGAAGTTGCGATCCTTTGAGAGAAAAGTGTAATCCATCGCAAAATAGTTGTTCCGATTCATCCCGTTTTGAGAAGTGCTCAAAAAGATCAACGAATTGAACGCCATTTCTTTGGGCAACACTTCTGGTGGCCATCGCATACTTTCCGACAGTTTTGTTGTCTTTCTTTGGATGTGGTCTTCCGTTTTGTTTACAGAATTTTGAGTGATTTTCATGAAAATAGTTCGGAGGAGACATCAAAACGATTCGGTCTTTCGTTATCCCAATGCCATTGAAATAGTCGATAATCGCCACCAAATTGTCCTCAAACTCATCGATTGGCACATATTGTCCGCCGGGAGAGTCGGCGTCATTGGAATCATTGGCACCGATGAGTACTGTCAGACACGACACGTCATTATAGTTGACATCTTTAGGGAAGACTTTCGGTAAAATGATTCGAAGCCATCGACTGTTATAACCGGAGAATCCGCGGGTAATCACATCACTTACTCTATTAATACAAATATTTGTCAAAAATTATTGAATAATAGTTTGTTTGTAAACCTCTGGAGTCGATCGGCCAGAAGTGCTGCCCAACAGCCCTCCGATGGTTCAAAAGCTCTCTAAATGTCAGATATTATTATTTCATTGAAAATAATTATTGAATGAATAAAACCTGAGTTAAAGAGTCACCAAAAAGGATAACTTTTGACCATTTGTTAGACATTTGTTACGACAGGAGATCCAATAAAATCTTCAGATAATTGAAATTCAGATCAGATTTCATCACTGATTGCATAATAACTGAATCCATAAATGATTTACATTTGGTTTGGTTTAGGGATTCGTTTGTTAGAGTCAAAGATATATCGATTGAATGGAAATGTGGACCAAATTTGATACACTTTTTGAACGTTTTATATGAATGAATGGATTACTGAACGCCATCTTCGAGTTATAGACTGAAAGTTTTGGTCTAACCTTTGGTTTGCATTTCAGCCATAATTTCATTGAATTCAAAGATAATAAACATTTGATATAAAAATGTTTTCAAAAATAATTTTGTCTCAAACCCGACGACAAGGTTTACGATCGTTGGTCCGTCGATACCACGACAGTCACGGAGGTATACCTGAGAAGTATCAGAAGTTCCGAACGGGTCATATGAACGAGGCTTTGGTACCGGAGGGGGACTGGAAGGAGGCCTACAATAAATTGCAGTCCAAATACAACAAACAATTGTTTTTGGGAATCGTCTACTTCTCCATAACAATCACTTATGTCCTTAAGACAGTTGAGTTCGTTTTGCCACCGCCTATGAAGAATGAATAACACCATTGAAGACATTCTTCTCTCAATTGTTTAACAATTACTTATCGTTTGAAATATAGATATCAAATAAATTTTGTTTTAAATGTTTAGTCATTTAGTATTAGATTTAATGTAATTATTATTTGAAAATAAAAATTAAATTTAAAAACAAATTCAAAAACTGTTTTATAAGATTTGTCACAAAAAAACTGTTTATTATTAAAACATTTAAATTAATTTTTAAAGTTTTTGGCAATACTTCGCAAAAACGGAATACAAATATTTGATTTCAATTGAAAATCCATTCAATCGATTCTAAATTTTTAGGATAAAAAAAATTTACAATTATTTGAAAAAATTACACAAAAAATGTAAATAAAATGTATTTCTCTCATTATTATCTAATATATAATAATTTGACGAAAAAATGGTTAAAATATGGTTTTAGTTATTCTATGAGTATATTATGAACTGATATATGGATTGGTTTTCAAAATGGTTTTGTCGTAAATGAGATACCAATTGTCAAAACTTAAGACAATTATATTAATCGCTTCTTTGAACAGATTATTGGTTTTTATGGTTTTGTTTTGTTTGAACTCTTCATGAAATTAATTTATTAAATGAATGTCAGGTGTAAGCAGAGGTCACGTCAGGCCATTGGTGGCGATTGTGTGGTTTGCTTTGAGGGCAGTTCCGTTTGTGGCAGTGATTGTCACAACATTTTCCGTCACAACGTCTTCCGCTATGCAATCGAATCATTTACTATAAGAGTATTGTATTCATTGATAGCAAACCGTTTGTTCGTTGCTGTTGAAGAGTAACCGGACAGTCCTTATGAGCCAATAATGCAGTCTTCAAAATAGTGACCTCTCGTCTGAGAGCCACCACTTCGTTCTAAACCATCAGAAATATGGTATTAAAAGCTAATTATCAAAATACAAGACTAAAAACCTGAAGCTTTTCATTGATTTTTTCGTATTCGTCAGCCTTTTCCTCGAGAGAGTCGATCCAATGCTTGCGTTTGAGGCGACACCTCATCGCCGCCGCTCTGTTCCGCTCCAGAGATCGGGCCTTCTTTTCTCTGGGGTCTTCTTCGGGGGCGAACTTACTCTTACGGCCCGGTTTGGCTTTTGGCGGCAGAGCGGCCAGAGTTGCGTCAACTTTGCTCTGAAGACTCGTCAGAGAACTGTTGGATGAGGTCTGCTTCGGTTGACTAGAGATCGTCGATCCGATGGAAATAGAGTTCAAATCATTGCTTTTGTTTGTGATTGCGGTAAATGTCGGCTGAATTGTGGTCTGAGTTATCGGCTGTTGAACTAACGGCAGCGTTACTGAGCGTCCGTCGGGAAGCCTTAGAACCACTTTATAGAGTGAATTATTAGTAATAAGAGCCGTCTCTTTCATTTTTGGGGCTATTATTGCCGTGGCTTTAGTTGTTTGTGCGATGATTGGGGCGGACCTCAGTTTTACCGGATTTCCCATTTTTATTGGCATTTTATTGTTCGGCTGAGAAATGATTATATTCGGAAGTGATTGGGATATCGATATGTTATTCGCGTTAAGACTTGCGTTTGCCGTTCGTATAACTGGAACCGCTTGGAAGCGCTGCCCCTTTGTTATTATCTTTTGAGTGCCATTACTTTCATTGGATGCCTTCGACAGCTCTCCTTTTCTCAGATGAACTTTAAGACCAGAGTCTGTGCTTTTGCTAAATGTTGTGACAATTGAAGGAGTGGTCACTTCTCGTGCATTATTGTCCAAATTTTTGTCTCCGTTTGTGTCCAATCGGAATCGGAAGTCAGGGTCCGGAGAATTGAGCGGATGAAGTGCTGCGTTCGCGATAGCCATCAGACCCTCATTTGATGGGAAAATTGATGGCGTATTGAGCGGTGAATCAGATATTGTGGTCAGTATTTGCCGATCGGGTCTCAGATTCTTGTTATTCAATGCTTTAGAGAACGAAAGAGCGAACGGATTGTCTGCAGAACTCGACTTCGAATTAGAAGTGTTAGTGTCGGCGGTCTTGGAGTGGGTGTCGTTTAGGAGTGGCGTCAGATTCGATATCTCTTGGATTTCCGCATTGAGTCCCAACTCTTCCCACGTTTGGGAAAAATTTCCCAAAAATCGCGACGGAGTCGGTGTCTGGTCTACGATTGAGGTCCGGTCGGAGGGGTTTAGCGCCGAAAACTTGAGTTTCATGTCGTGTTTCTTCTGATGAACTGACAGGTGATCAACGTTTGAGAACTTCTGTTAATAAAACAATTGGAACCAAATATACAATCAATTGATTAAATATTTAAAACAAATTGATTTTAATGACAAAACATGTCGTCATTGAAAAGATATTTTTTTTCTCATCAAAAACATGTCTTAAATCGATTCATACCATAAGACATCCCCTTTCAGAGCATTCAAAGGGCTTATCGTTATTATTGTCGTTCATAGTCTTCAAATCAAATTCATATCAAATTTATTTTGAAAAACAAATTAATTTATATTTTCATTAAATAATTGAAAATACGAAGAGATTTGAATCAAAATTATTTGTTTGTGTTTATTGTCTGACAAACAAAACACAACTTTATTGATGTCGTAATAGTCACTGATTTTTCAATTTTATTGAACCAACCCTTAGTCTAATAGTGAGAACCGTTTTCGGGTATTCAATATTTTCCGCCTTTTTATACGGATTTTCAAATAATTTATTGTTTAACTCTTTTTTCAGTAAACATAACAAAAATTATTTATTTTTATCGACTTTTAAAACATATTTATTTAAAACCAAATAAAAGATTTTGTGTTTATTTCTTAACATTAATGTAAACAATGATAATATACCCGAAGAGTCCATTCACTAGAGTTTTAGAGCAAAAAACTGAAAGTTGTTTGTCGTATGCAATACTCGTATCAGAGCCTCAGCTCATTATTGCATAGCCTTCTCATTACTCATATAAAACGATTTCTAGGTGTGCGGCTTAAATAACTAATCTAGGTCATTTAGAATTCATATTCTTTTGGATAACAGGAAAACACTTTTTTATATTTAAGGTTAAAATGAAAAAATGAAAGATTTGTCCCTATTTTCAGTTGATTTTTCAGATTTGAAGAGTTGTGGTGTTCTTCCCTCTCCCTCTACTCGAGCACATATTTATTGGTTCGAGTCTTTCTTTTTTTCAAAAGATTGTGTTTTGAGGTTTGAGTCAACAGATGGCTGTTTAAGAGTTGATATTCTGTAACAAATTCGGTCCGGAATTGAGGCAATTGATGGCAAAGGCGTCCATAATATCCCATTATATGTATTATATTCTGTGTTCTGACATCAGATATATTCATGTCTTCAAAGAATATTCATTTTATTTTCAATGTTTGCAAACGATTGCAGTCTTTCGCACAGTTTTTATATAGTATTCCAATAAATGTTTTTTTAAATATATAAAAATGAGTTAAATTGGAGTTAAAATCCTAATAAGAATCGGTTCTATCCCTGGGTTTCCTCATTAATAACATGGAGAATGTCTTCAATATTTTTTGTAAGGATTGCCATAAATAAAACTTTTATTTAAAATTAATTATTAATAGTTTCAAAGGTTATGTTCAGCTGTTTTTTTGGCTCTAATTTGATTAACTCAGACATCTATTACATCTATTTATATCTTTTCCTTGAGTTTCAAAATATATCAAAAATATCCAGAAATAAATTGAATGATAAAAAATTATTCTCGACTTCAGCTTCCCTACAGTTTTTCAATTTTTGAGACCAAAAAATTGGAGAAAATAGTATTTTCTTATTTATGTTTTCGTCTGAAGTCAAACAATTCAATCGATAATTCATTTATTAAAATATTGTTTTTTTTCAATCACTAAATGTTTTGAATTTATTAAACATTTAGTGATTATTAAATGATAGCAAAAAATATAATCGAAATAACAATGAATTTCATTTATATTCCAGTTCTGACTATTATTTCTTTGGTTTCAATAATAATCTGCGGAACCAATGGTGAAGAGGAATGTCTGAGTGAGTGCTTATTCTTATTTATTTTTCAAAATTCATTTTAATTATTCATTTTTTAAAAATTAACTGAAAATGTGTGACATTTGTGTCAGAATCTCGTGTCTGGTGTTATGAGTGCCAGTCGTGGACTGACAACCGATGTGCCGATCCGTTCAACGTTTCTGTTGACCAAAACCTATTGTCATTATGTGAAGGATGTTGTGTTAAAATCGTTATGAATAGAGACACTCGTAAGTAATCTATCAATTGATCAAATTTTTCATTTCATTTAAATTGAATTAATGTCGAATATATTCCTTGTTTTTTCATCGATTTTTCGCAAAACATATTATTTTTTGTTGAAATATATGAAAAAAAATTCTGTTTTTTAATAATTTTGTTCAAAAATGCAAACACAGGAAAAGTATTATCCAAGAGTTGATCCCCTTTTGATCTGTTCATGTTTTTGAACAAATGAATGAATCTCACGATACGAACATCGCTCAGAATTGATGTGAAAATCTATTTTGCAATTCATATGACTTTGAAATTAATTTTCACTATATTTTGGAGGCTTTCGCACAAAACTCTTCTATAATTATATTCATGAAACCCAAAGCACAGCATTTGAGCTCAACGTTATGAAAAGAAAGTAAAGAATCTGTTCTTAAAATAAGAATCTCTTTTCATTAAAACATTGAATGGCTTCGAGTTTTGCATATTTTAATCAAATTTTATGGAAATCATTAGTTTTGTGAATCGATTGAATGATAATTTGAGGTCTGAGCTAATATTAGTTGCAGGTTACAAATCACAATAATTATAGTTCTTTTTGATTTTTTTTTCTTCTTCATTAATTTCATATTCAAAGGGAATGTATGCCTCGAATATATGTAAACTCAGTGCCGATCATACATTAATACCTCCCAAACACTTTTGTTTCCCTATTATTAGATTAGCATGATACTATTCTCTCTTGTAATATATCAAATCAAGAGTGAGTTGTTCTGTTCTTGTGATATCATTAACTCCTTTTTCGGTTAATTAAATCAAGAAATCTGTTGAGAAGATGTATGACTCGTATGAGTTATTCTGGGCTTATATGCAATACATTTGACCCTCAAGTCAATAGTTAGAGCTGAGAATCAGTCGAGTATTTAATCAGAAATCAATTATTCATTAGTGAAACGAAAGTCTTTTATTATAAAAGTAATACAAATAGTATCCAAAGCTCTGCTGTTTTTGGCAGTTATCCCAAGAAATGTAATTAAATGTAACGATATTTTCCTCAAAAATATTATAACGTTTTTTTTATTGATTTAAGAGAAAAGAATCAAAATTTTTTCACTAAAATAATAGCCTATCAGTCCGTTCGGCGGACGTGTACCTCAAAAATCCAAATAAACCTCTTTATGGTGGATCACGTCTGTATGGAAGAGTCTGATGGACACGGTATGCATCAGATGTTGTGCACAACAAATATATACTAATTCTGTATCCCTTCTGATCGGGTCCTACCCTTCAGGACACATGTGCTTCTGTGAGAACGACGGCTGCAATTCGGCCAAAACAAATCACCAGTACTTCCACACAATATTGAATATATTGATTCCAATTGTCATCATTTGTTTAAAACATTTGAAATGGACTCAACTGTGAATAATATGTAATCAAAACTAACAGAAAGACTGGAAATACCATTAGATTCATACAAAACGAGTCAACAAAAAAAAGGAGAGAAGACAACAAAAACTCACAAAAAACTCAGTGTTTGTCCGGAACTAACGATTACTGGAATGAAAAGAATTCGTAAAATGTTTTAGTGATTATCGATTAGTTGGCGGACAGACACCTCTCTCTCTGTGTGTGTCTTCAATTCGTATATTAGAACCGAATTTTTTTGGCGAACAACTGTATGTAAATAGACTTTAATTCCGATTATATAATGGACTTTAAACCCGAATGTCTTTTCCGTATTTAGTACTGAATTGTCTGTCCATTCAATCTATTATTTGTTAGACAGAAGTGTCCGACATATTTGTGTCGACCCTATCGTTGAATGTACGCCAAAAAACCATAGATTTAATGCTCAATACATTAATGCTTTCGATCTTAACAGTCAGTCCTTTCGGATAATTATTATAAAAACTAACGAATGGCACAAATAATTCATTTAATATATAAATAAATTCATTAAAAAAACAATTTCTTCAAATCTATAAATAACTTAAAAATGATTTAATAGAAAAACTATACGAATAATATTCATAACAATAATTGAAATCTTATAAAAAATTTGTTAATATTTTCCAAAAGATTTCAAAAACACATTTCAAACATTTTAATAGAAGAGAAAATAAATTTGAAATTAAAAACATTTATTGTTATAATAATTAGATATTTCTATGCAAAACATATATAATTATATGTTTAGCCTAATCTTATTCTCAATTTATGACCTTGCTAATATTTTAAAAAATCATTAATTAATAATTGAGAGAAAGAGAACAAACATTAATTAACTTGATAGACTGACATAGATTGACATAGATTGACATTGGTCATTTGGATCCATTGCCCGAATGGGAGACACTTTTAAAGACACGTTTTGATAGTTATCTTAATCTCAACGATAGAAGACATAAATTATATGAAGAAAAAAATGAGATAATAAGCGAAACAATTAATTAAATTCAATGATAAGACGAATATAAAGGAAAAACTGTTGCAAATAAAATGTTGCAAATGTTGTGGTCGTCTTGGGATCAATTAATAATAAGCGAATGCTGTGCTGTTTGTAGTGCCACTCGTCTGTCAAGAAAACGCATCAAAACTCTTTTGCTTAAGATTTAGGCCATAATTTGGTAATTGATTGCCACTAATACAGTGCCGGACATTAATTAACATAAATTATACGAATATTTGCTGTAAAATAACATTTCAGTACATTTGACCAAAAATTTACTTAAAAGAGCAAAACATGTAATCCTTAGGGCCAGGGATACGCACTGTCGAACTATTTGGCCAATAAAATAGATAAGTTCTTTGAGTTTTGAACAATTGAGCTAGATCAACATTCTCTGACATTCATTATTTTCATGTCATTTGAACTTTTAGGTGATTCTCAAACATTCGAACAAACAATTTGTCAAATCTCATAGAAATTCCATATTTTTCATCTATTTTT
The DNA here is from genome assembly GCA_034700625.1 of Tectocepheus velatus. Taxonomy (NCBI): domain Eukaryota; kingdom Metazoa; phylum Arthropoda; class Arachnida; order Sarcoptiformes; family Tectocepheidae; genus Tectocepheus; species Tectocepheus velatus. The sequence goes on along the minus strand of JAQIXV010000316.1, from coordinate 20,900 downwards.
TATTATAACATCTTGGTCATTATAATCTTGACCAACACAAACACCTCTGTTCGATAGCCAGGTCTGCGTATCCCTGACTCTAATGAATATAAATTAAATTCAAACTAAAGTGAAAATAAAATTAGGAGTCAATTAATTTCAGTGTTTTTATTGAGTGGGAAGAGTATGAGAGGTCTGACCAGAAAAGGCTCGAAATCTCATTATTTTTTTCAATTGTACTGTTGTTTAGCGGTCATTGTCTTACAGTTTGGAAAGTTGTTTGAAAGACTGAATCGTAATTTTATACTCATTATTGAATTTATTGTAATTGAATTGAATACCAGTCCTAACAGACAGTTCTCAATAACTTGTTTCCGAACAGATTTTAAAATGAAATAAAAAAAAATATTTCGATTAAAATAAAAGAGAATAAAAAATAATATAAAACTAGAAAAATATGTGTATTTTATTTCAAATTTGAAAATAATTCTCTTTATTATGATTTCGATTCAATTACTTTTCGTCTCTTTTTTTCTGTCGATTCTTTCTTTTGGTACAAATTTTTTACTGTTTGGGAAAAAATAGATTTCAATCGAAATAAGTCTAAAAAATAAACATAAAAACGGGTTTAAAACCGCAAAAAAAATAAATGTCACATAAGTTACAGAAATAAATGGAAAAAACTCATCAAAAGATAATCTTTACGTCTTTTCAGCTCTTCTTCTTCTGATTTGTTGATTATATTTTTTCTTCAATACCTATCCTCGGGTTAAACATTCAATTAAAACATGTCTTCATCAGAAAGTATATGGTTTTTGAAAACCAATCAATTTTTTTCATCAATCTAGTCGTCCATCTCTGAAATCCTCTTAATTTCAACATTTATTGGCTTATTATAAGTCTATAATCATTTTTAACCTAAACTGCACTTTCATTTGGGAACTGAACCTCTGTTTTTAATTACAGTCTTAGACTCAATAAAATTCAAGCGAAACAAACATTTAGTTAATAAAAAAAAAGTTAAGTTTAGTGTTAAATATCTGTGAGTTTATACATTAGTTTCACTGATTTTTATAGATATTAATAATTTATTCACTTCTCTCCGCAAATGAATAGATTTAATAGACTATTGAGAGAAGAGTTGAATAAAAATGTTGTTTCAAAACACATCATAACAAACATTAAACTCCCGGCGAATAAAAGGGTTTCAATTTATTTAAAGTCATTAATTCTGATTAAATTGAATTTTTCTTCGCTCTCTTTTCTCTCTCCCTTTTGCTTGTTGGTTAATAATCGGAGTCATTTTGGACACGGCTTTAAGCGATAAGAAAGACTGATTGAATATGTGATCAACTGAGAATGACCATGAACATAACGTCATCAGTTTCAGTTATATTCAAGTATTTGATTAAATTAAATATCGATTAAATATTTTTGAACCCTTTCCCCGAAATGTATTGAATACATAATTTTGACGAATCATTTCAAGGATTGAAAGAGACTCTGCTTTCGGTTCAATGTATTCAATATTAAAAAACTTATCGTTTCATTGAATCAAATGTGAAAACAATCCGAAAAATAAAAGTGTATTAAAATTCTTGAGTTTCTAAAATCAATGACAACTTTGGGTATAATTTATATTAAATAACACTTAAAACCATTTTTCAAATTCAAAACATTCTTTAGAATTCAATTTCGATCAACGATTAGATAAAAACAATAATTTGTAGTCAAATACATCTGAAACTTGAAAGAAGATTCAACTTTTATAGAGGAGTCAGTTTGAGGCACATATTATATCCTGCATTTAAAATTGAACTTGTTTATTAGAACAAGTTAAAAACAGTTGGAAACACTCAGTATGACAATCAAAAGCAACTGATCCGGTGGTTATTCATTGGTTTTCAGATTTGTTTATGTATTAAATCCGTAATCAAAGGCAGAGTTAATAAATCTTTTGTGTTATTTGAGTCCCTTTTGAGTCAGAAGTGGAGACAAACCAATAAATTGTAGACAATTTTGATCGAAATTTTCAAATTATTTATTTATTTGCAAAAACTCGACTCATATATCAATATATGAGAGGATATAATAAAATCTTATAAATATAGTTTCATAGATCATATTTAACAAAAAATTATTTTATACGAAACTACTATAGAGTCTACAATTCGTCAGAATATCTTTTTTTACAATAATTATCAAAATCTAAATCAATGTCTTAATCAGGAAAACAATTGTTCATTGAATTTGATTTTTCTTTCAAAAAGATTTAAATTCAAAAAATATTTATTTTGTCGACAAAAGGCTAAAACGGATTAAATTCTCTAACATTTGTTTATTTTAAATTAATTTTTCATTTATTTGTATTTTGAATTTTAATCTAAAAGTTTAATAAAAAAATAATAAATTAAGTGAAGAGAAGAGGAATAACATTAAGAATATAACTATACAGAGATATTCGCTTATAATCCACAAGAAGGGACCGGGCGTTTTAATGGATATCAATGTTAATTTATCATACGATATTGACGATAATTCAAACAAATATCAATTAAACATAATTAAAACTGTTAATCAATATTATAATAACAATTATTATTATTAATTTGAAAAGGTTGAATTTATTTGGTCCAAAAAAATGATTGATATTATGATTGATATGATGTGATGTTAACATAATTTGATAATAGCATAGAATTGTATAGAGTTGGGGACTGAGTGAGCCATTGATTATTTGCGATTTGACTATAAAGGTAGGCCTTAACATTACAGCACTCATAGGGATACCCTCATACCCGGGACTTTTTGTGGATATAAAGCGAAATGGATATGAAGCGTCTCTGGATTATAGAGAAATATCTCTGTACGTCATTTTCTTTCGTTAATTCAAATGAAATACTATTTTACAAAATGAATGAAATATTAGTGAAATTCTAACGTAAGTATAGATTTGCCACTAATTCACTGGAATCACAATTTATGTCTCAATCGGATTGGAATTTAAGTGTAGTTTTAATTTGAAATTCAAAATAATTAATAATAGAATAAAAAAAACACTTTTAATACATTTTATCTGAAGGGATGACATATTTAGACAATGAATATAACATTTTTGGATACCAGTGAACACCGATCTGATGGGAAGACACCGATTTGTGGTCTGACTGTCGGTCTCTCACATGCAATAAATATGACAACTCTTTAAACGAGTCTTTAATTGTCTCTAAGAGTCTGATCGGAAGGAATGAGAGATGAGCTACACTTTGATCGTTGATCACTGCATAACAGGAAGCGATTACGTTATTTACAATTAGGTTTCCGGCCCGAGTCAGGGGAGCGTAGGCCCCGTCGGCCACTCGCGTCCGAACGCTGACAACGCGATCGAAATATGCGTACTCTGGCATCGATTGAAGACTTAATGTCATGGATTTGTTATCACCTTTGGATGAGGTATAGAGGAACTGACCCGTTTCCACGTTCTTCGCGTACTCCACCCGACCCATAGATCGGCTCAATTCGGTTGTGTTGGAGTCGGCCACGAATATCAGGTGAGACGGAGTCAGAGATATCTTAGAGCCCAACTCCGTCTCGATTTCATAGTAGAGTCGAGTCCCGTTCGGCTCCCGGTCCAGGAATAGTAGTATTTCACTGAACTCTAAACTTCCGTCGGGACTGACTGATAATATTTCGTCGCCCACATTGACGTCTTTGATGGGAACGACACCTTCTCTCGTGTGGACAACACTATTGCCATCGAAACAACCGCCTGAACGGGAGGCCTCAGATTTTTCTGAAAATTATAAAAAAAAATAATTCATTAAAAAAACTGAAAACAATTTTAATACAAAAACTGTTTTTAAGGACCGATTCGTCAATAAATTATTTTTTTCCGAAAACTATAATAAAGTTTTAGTGTTTTAGTCTCTTTTGAAATGTAATTAAAAATATGTTTAAAAAAATGCTTTTCTCAACAAAAATGTTAATCGAAGTAATAAAATGTGATTCTTATGGCTTTGAAAACATTGAGACAAATATTATGACATGAATTGAATACATAAGAGTCGGGACTCATATACTTTCGTCATTGAGAGAGAGAAAAAAGATAAGAATAAGTCTCAGGTATTTTCCATAGTCCTGTGCGATACGAGTGCAATACGAGTGCAATACTTTGGTACAAATTTTAGGGCAGGTAATTGAGTTCCTCCCGGGAGGTAACCATAATCACTCATCAAATAAAACGAATAAATATATTGCAAGTTGAGACCAGTCCACAATCATATCAAGCATTTGCTTCCTTTTAAACAAAATTACTTTATATTGAGGTTTGGGTCTAATATATGCAACGCCTGAGAGACAGTACCAAAAGAATGCGCCCACAAATCACACGCTATTACCTGTCCTTTACAGTCAACGATATTATTGACAGCAATTATACGACAAAAACCACTTTTCAGACATAGTTTCAGTTGTAGTCATACCATGAGATCAGAGGTTCGGCCATTTCTCACGCCCTCGCAATCACTTCAATTACGGGCAATATTATACCCTTGAATACTGTCTGATAATAATTATTTTAGAGACCAATTCCAGTCATAGATAAGACTAATACAGATCACTAACCGTCTGACCAGAGCTCAGACATTATTTGATTATTTAAGTCTGAAATTTAGTGACGAATAGAAAGAAAAAACATTTGATTTTTGTTTCGCAAAGAGAAAAGTTATTTGAAGGCAAATGAATGACTTCTAAGGGAATAATGAAAACAAATTTCAAGTTCAGGATCTCTTCTAAACAAAAACAAGAATTGATTAAACAGTTCGTCAAAAGTTTATAAAGTTTTTTGTAGGAGAAGGAGATCTGATGTAAATAAATAGTATAACAAGTCTTCTAAACGTTAGGTGAAAACGGCGGGAGTTGTAGATAAAGATCTGCAATAGTTATAGATATATGGCTATAGATGAACGGCCGCCCAGCGCTCAGCCCTTGGATCCTCTGACCGACAAAGTCGACAATTGAGGCACAGGTTGGGCACTCATTGAAAACATGGGTCTCTCAGTTGTGTTATACTCTTGTGTTGTCCATTAGAGTTGTGCAGAGGAGGCAGTGTTTCACTCAATGATTGATGGATTCGCAAAATTATTTGTAAAGAAATTTAAGGCAAAAATCAATTTCTGGCCCTTAAGTCGTAACTCAAATGAAAAATTACAGCCAATGCTGTTCTGTGACGTGAGTCTGTAATGCACGGCATGACACACCAGGCCAGCCATACCACCGCCACTACAATACTAGTACCAGCACTCCATTGCTCCGCAATAAACTGTCGGCCGATGGATAAGACTCGTCAATAAGTCTGAGACCAGCACTGAATCCAGTGCTGAGTCCTATCGTTAATATTCATTGGGTTCGCATATATTTGTGCGAAAACTGAGAAAAAGGTGCAGCGCTTACATTGGCACTACATTGGCACTGATAGACTGGATCGGGTGCTGTTTGGCAGCCATGATATCTAATCTGATCCACTCTTATGTTAATGCAATGAATTTGCATTTAAGAGCCAATTGACGACATGTAAAGTTACTGATTCGACACATAATGCATATAAATGTTAACTTTCCTCTGATTTCAGCCGAAAATAGCATTTGATTTAATTTACGGCTAATAATAAACAAATTGTTTCTATTCATTGAAACTCTATTATAGTTTTGGTATAAAAGAGTTTTATATCTATCGACGAACGTAATGGTCGATTACTCACCGGATTTAACCGAACAATGGATATGGAATCTGGACTCATAGTAGACCCAATCGAAACCGGCCTCAACTGCGAGTCTGGCCAGCATTCCATACTTGGACCGGTCCCTATCACTTGTGGTTATATCAACAGCTCTGCCCTCATAGTGGAGGGAATCGATGGCGTGATGGCCCTCTTCATCCCAGCCCTCTGTGACTCTGAGTTTGACTCCTGGCCATTGATTCATCACCGAAATGGCCAAAGTGTTGAGCTTTTCCTTAAGCCTCTGTTCATTGAAAGAATTTGAGTTTAATTTATTTAATTTGAAAATTCATTCAATTTTTTAAAAATATTTTTTTTGAATGAAATGGTTTTTAATGAATAAAGAGATCTATAGTTAATATCAGAAGAAAAGTAGAAAAGAATTTACAAAACGGCAATAAATAGAAGTTTGAGTGACACTAACGGAGCACTGGTATGGCTATAGCCTGACTCTGGCCCGGAGTTGAGTGGTATGTGTGGTGAGCTGTCACGACAAATGGCTTTTGCTGTGAATCAAATCCTTATATTTATTCACAGGTGTACTCAACAAATGTTTTGATAGACATTATAGACACCACTTTTCATTCATTCAATTTATATTATATTTGGTGTTATTTTTGTCAAAACTGACGACAAAAGGGACAACAAAAGGCCAATCACTGCCAGATTAGAGGCCAACTAAATACCTCAATAGGTTGACAATCGGCAGCCTTTTCGGGATTTCGTGTTTGAGGGGAACTCCCGATAATGGAGGAGAACTAAAACTGATTGTTATTTTAAGCCGAGAGCCTATGATTCCAGCACTCAGTCACTCACCAGAGTTATGAAAAGCTATGAAAAGCTCGTTTTACAAGCCGTTGCCCACTAATGGCAGCTCAACCATCGCTATTGTTTGCTTTTGTGGCCAAACAGCTCTCAATATCGACTCTCAATAGAAGTAAAATTTTTTGGTGGTATAGGTCTCTCCTCAAAAGGTCTACCATTTGGTCGAATCAAAGGACCAGAAGATGTGTTCAGTTGAGCAAAAAGTATATCTTTTTAAATGAATTCGATGTCAAACAGGATGTTATAAAAGCACTTAACCTAAAATAGGGCTGAATTGGCAAACAATTGCAAAATCCGACCGTTTTTTTCGTCGTCATTTGCGGAGCACAACTTTTTTTTTGGTCATTCCTATCAAAAGTTATTTGGTTTCGACTAATTTTTTTGCTGACTATAAACATTGGGACTGACTATGATTTGGACTATCATTGGGACGGCAACTAAAGAGTGACCGTTCAAATAGATTGACTTTTGGGAATCAGAAGGAATTCAGGCCCTGAAGCACAGGACTCAGCAATAGCTTTGGCGCACATCTATTGCTCTGATGGGCAAAATGTTGAGCAAAATGCTTGGATGGGGTGATAGAGACCGTGGGAACAGTTGTGAGCCGTTCTTAAGTTTACTTTCAATGCATATAACACACAACAGTCTAACTGGAGGTTAGTTCGAGCTTAAGGTGAGCTCAGGTGAGGCGATGTGAAGTCGAGGGGCTGTGAGGAGCTCAGGTGAGGGCGAGGGTGTTTGAATTGTATGCCACAGTGGGTGGCGATTGGCTTATATGTCTCAAAATTAGGACAATAAAAGTTTTACGCTTTCCTTACCTCAAGCAATAAGTTATCAGATATGCACTACTCTTCTCAGGACATACACCATCACCAGTGCTCAGTATCGGTGATCACCAATACATTAAAATTGTTGTTCTGTCACTAACTCTATACAAAACACTCAATGATTATTGTTTTGCAACTTTTTATTCAAACCATTTTGAAAAACATTTAGGATTTCAATGAAAATACATTTATTTTTTTCATGTTATGTAATAAATAATTTGTTTATAAATTTAATGACTCTTTGGTGTCATTTCCCAGAAATTTGATACATATCTGAAAGAAGTGGTGATCAACCATAAGATGGGATGGCATTGAATTGTAAAATGAAAGCATTGATAGCATTGATAGTATTATTTATTTTTTTTTATCATTATTTATATAATAATAATAGCGGTTGTGATGCGAAACGATATGCATATCTCATATGCGGTAATAGTATTGAACATAACATTCCTATTATCCAAACTATTATCCAAAAGCTATTTTAGACAAAATAATGATATGATTCCCAATTTTTTTTATTATGTGTTGTACGGGAAAAGGTATACCACTATTCATAAGACATTAAATGCAATAAAAAGCGGCGCCGTTTGGGTGGCGATCACTAACACTATTACTGCTAACCATTTAAATTGTAATTCGTTTAAAATATATAAAGAATTTTCGTTTTGTTCACATATTTTGCGTCAAATATCAAATAAAAAGCCAATGAATAGAAAACTTAGAGTAATATTAATAGAAATTTTTGTTTATATAGAGAGAGTGCAGAGAAAATGTTTGCACGAAAAGGTTGTGCACATGTATTGCATGCAAACAAACAGCACCAAAGAGGCAAAAGGGGAGAGTGAAGAGCACAGGTAGTGCGTTGGTGCTGTGCTTTAAATTGGTATCAAGCTTTCAAATGGTGATTACAAGCCTCAATGGTTTACAAGCTCTCACCGGTAACTCAGGCTTTTCATCCAAGACTTGCCCACTTGAGAGGACTGCACATCCAATTTCAATACACAATTGTCAAGTATTGTGCGCTACACTACTCATAAATATTTGCTACCAATCCCTCTCTTATCTGTACTATTATTGTTGTGATTAGTTTCCATAATTGTATTCAGACTATTGTCAGATCATTAGGAATCCAATTAAACTATGAAAAGAGTTTTGACTATTGAGCCGACACTGGGCTCTAAACTGGTGGCTTTCCATTCAAAATAATCATCCGTTTAATCAATACATTCCTCGACACAATTGTAATGGATATTCGCTAATCTCTATTTCAATAAACAAATTAATTGAATTTTTTAAAACTCTATTCAAAAATAACTAAATATTTACATTCAATCGCTTTTGACAAACATTTTTCAAAATCCATAACAAATTTGTGGAAAATTTTTGAGTATTTTTGAGAATAATCTAAAAATATTTTCAACAAAATACAGGAACAGACAGTCTCTTGAGTACCTGAAAGTTCACCTTGATTATAAATTCCAATATAAACTGAGGAACTGCTGCACGGATTGAACTCTGGTTTTTGAATTAAATGTAATTAAAATTCTGATGATTTGATTGAAATTTTGATTTAAAAAAGTGTATACAACACAACAGTTTCAATGCAAACAATGCTTGGATTGGATGGAAGTTCAACAGACTTTTGGTGAGCAGAGCTGAGGAGAGGATACCCAAAGTGTGGAGCGTTGAGAAGAGCTCCGAACACATTGTAATTTGCACCCTCCCGCTAGCTCAGGGTGACCACAGTTACTTTTTTGGTGCATAGCTATCACCTGAGGCGATGGCAATAATGGGCATAAATTATACTCTCCTTTTGCTTAACTAATACTTAGCTTCTCTTCGGCTAAATAATTGTAAAAATACTGTAATACCAGTTCGATCACAAAAAAAACGTCTATCCGAGCAATGGTTGCTATAATGGTTAGTATGTTGTCTTGTGTGCCCTCTCTCTGTGTGTGTTGTGCCCACCAAAGTCTGTTCGTGGCGGTGGTCCGCGTCTAACATACTTGTTCTGAGCTAAGTATAAGTTGAGCTCTAAGTATAAGGTAAGGTAAGTATAGGCATAGCTATAATTTACGCCCATTAGTATTAGGTGCTGCCTCTCCACAAAAGCAGGTGAGAATTCATACAACTGTCCACTCATTAAACATAAGGCGAAGATTAATCTTTTGCTAAAACTCGTTGAATGTTAACAAATTCAAGAATCGTTACAATAGGGTGTGCTTTACTGTATTCCCTAAACTCTATTAATTAATGTATAAGAAATGCAGACATAAAATAAAAGTCTCATTAAATAAGTTTTTCAGAAAACAAAATATTTAGTCTTTCCCTTCGCAAACATTTTGTGTATCGCAATGTTTAGCACAAAAGCAAACCAAACTATTATCTGATTATTTGAATATTGGTTTCAATTCCCGAAATCTATTGGTTTCTAACAATGGTTTTAAACAATTTCCGACAAACAAATGAATTCAATATCCATTGAAAGTGTTGTTTGATTTCTAATGATTTGACAATAGAATTATTGAAACAAAATCTCAATACTTATAGAATTAGTGGGGAATAGCCTTTCGCTAATACATTGAATTTTAACAGATTTCTCTCCTCTCAGGACATCCCGCAGAAGATCTCATTCATAATCTCATTCACAAGGTTTGTCGGAATACTAGACAAGATATTTTGAGTGAGTGAAAATTCAGTGACAGTGGGAAATTTTCCAATAATATACGAATTATAAGTACTTTATTTACATTATTATCACAACTGATAAGAAATCAGAGAAATATGAGAATTACATCAGATATTGATTTGAGTTTGTTTTGTTTCGCGTATAGGATGTCCTGGAATCATATGAAATCATGATTTAAAATGACTCAGTTTCTCAGAAGTAAACTCAATTACTTTGGGCTGAACTTTGCAAGATACTTTCTAGAATTAAGCACTAAATTTAAATTAATTAGCATGCTGGTATGAATTGGATGAATGAATTTTGAAGTATTTTTTCAATTTTCAAAACTAAAAACCAGTTAAAAAGTGAATTAGTATTTGTTGTCTTTAAATTAATAACAGGTGTGAGTGAGGAGAGAGAGAGAGAGAGAGAGAGAGAGAGAGATTAGGGAGTCAGGAGACAGAGTGCATACAAATAGTCAAATAATTTAATTTAAATGTCTCCAAAATTTTATGATGTTTTTGACAAATGTTTGTGATTTTCATTTAGTATTCGCTCAGGTTTTTCAACACTTAATGTTATCAGAGTTTCTAGGATTGGCGACAGACAAGCATTTTAAATATAGCAATATTCTAAACATAAAACAGGGTGTACAAGGTGTATTTAGCACTTTCTAATGAAAACCACATCTAAGCCCACATTGTTTGCTAAGTTCGCAAAACAATTCATTCAAATGTAAATAAAAGCAAAAGTTTTTGCTTTAACTTTTCAAAGAGTAGTAAAGTATTATTGATTTGTTTTATTCAAACGTTTGATTCAATAATTTTATTCAAATTAATGTCTCTTTCAATGACCTTTCATTTGAATGAATAAAATAAATAAAAGCCACAAAAAGACAAATAGTTTTTGAGTAAAATTGCGATAAAAGTTAGGGACTTATAACTCACTATAACTTACAATTAAATTAAGAATTTATGTAAAATAGTTATAAAATATGAATAAAAGTATAAAAAAAATGTTACGAAAAATGAAAACTAATGGAAAGTTGTGGCCATACCTGAGTCATGAGTCTGTCTGCTCCGGTGCCCTCTTCGTCTTTGAAGACAATGTCTGAGTTATAATTTGGCACTAATTCTCTAAACCTCTGCTGATCTTTGGACACTTTGCCTTCTGGTTGTCCACTGGCACCTAGAGTATTTTCCGATACATTCGGAACGTGTTGTTTGAATACAAGTGGAGTCAATTTTCTTGGACTTCTTCGCCGTCCACCACCTCTGCCAGGACCACAAGCATGAGTCACATCAATCAATAGCATAATTGCTATGAGAATGGCAACAGTTGGACACGATTTAGACACTGGCCTTCTTGTTGTGGCCTTTGGTCTAACAGTTCTGTTAAGTTTGTCCTCAGAGGTGGTAGAGTTTGGGCTCCGGGCGAAGCACACACACAAACAATGCATACAATTTGATAATGGATCAAATGGATGAAAATCAAGAGCGCTTCTAAAAGATTGCGGCCAAACGAATGGCCGAATTGGCCTCCGAGTCGGCATATCATATGAGAATTGTTGATGTATTTGAACAATGGCTGCAAAGAATTCAATTAAAAAATCACTCTCATTGGAAGACAGACGTTCAGGTGGGAAGAGATGTGATGCACACAACTAAACAACCTGTAGGCAGGTATGAGTCCCAACACATAGACACCACTCACACTCTCTGCCACCACATTAACAGCCATCCAATGATCTGAGAGAACGGCTCAATGTTTGGGTTCTGCTTAACGCCAGTTAATTACAATAAACTTATATAAGACTAACACTCCTAACGAGTCCTAACACTAACGCATGTTATCGTCTTCTTTGTCAGAAGAGCACAACCACTACTTGGCCCGAAGGCAGACCCGCCGAACATCCGAATAGAGACCAAACAACCATTGGTTGACTTTTCAAACAGTTATACATAAATAAAATTTTAAAACACTCTCAAAAGGCACTGAATTAGTAGTGAATTGCCATCAGTTCGAGTGTTAAGAACTAAATTCAATTTTATTTCATTTCCAATGCAAACAACCAATCGTTTCAAACATATTCCATAACTACTCTTAAACCAAAACTTTTAAGGGTTTGGCCTATTGTTGAGGTGCCAAATGAAAGTGCAAAGGGTTTGACCAATCAATGCAAATACCATCGCTTACATATTTACAGTGAATTACCGCATAAACTCATCTCTCTCTCTCTCTCTCTCTCTCTCTCTCTCTCTCTCTCTCTCTCCCACCGCTCCCCTCCCGTATATCAATACGGATTGTGAATATAATTCCATAAAATTGTGAACCAATGAAACATTTTGGACATATATTTCTTTGCTACTCATAAGAGCCACTCATAAAACATGAAAACCAATTTAAATTGTCAACCGAATCAATGCAGGCCTTCAACAGCACCCATACCACAACCGATATTACATTCCGGGCCAAAAAACTTGAGTTAAAAAGCCAACGGGAGGTGAAGGCGCTCTCTAGCAAAGGCGGTCGAGAGAGAGGTGCTGTCGATAAATTTTGTTGAGGAAAAAAAAACTTATTCACGGTTTCTTAAAAATGGAATATTTATTATAGATTTCCATTAAAAACATTTATTAATAAAATCTTTGCGTTTATTACTTTTTTCTCGAAAACCTATTTTAAAGACAGTCTACGAGTCCTATGAGTACTGAGTAGTAAATATTTTTATTGATTTTTATGCGCTTTTCACTGATGTTTCCAATTAGTTGTTGGAAAAACGTTTGCAAACATAAAATATAAGTGCCTTTTGACCAAAACTTATTCAAAACAAAATTGCTTTGAATCTCTCTCTCTCTCTCTCTCTCTCTCTCTCTCTCTCTCTCTCTCTCTCTCTCCCTCCCTCCCTCCCTCCCTCCCTCCCCTTCTGTAAGTGCTTCGTCTGCTTTTTGACCAACAATCAATACCAAGTTAGTATTACCAACCCTTTCCTTACTGATCAGTACTTACTTTGAAGGGACGGGCGCTGAAACCCAGAATTTGATATTGAAATTGAGATTCTCTTCGTTTTAATTCATTGATTCGTTTGTCGCTGACATCGAAGCCAATCATTAATTTGTAGATAAGTTGTGACCTTTCCATACGAATCCCTCTCCAAATTGGCTCAAATTGTTTCGGACCCACAAAAACTGTCATCACTTACACACAAACTAACGAACGGATGAATTGAATAACTTTTTGTCATTTGAGACAATTTGACGAAAATTTTGACTAAAAATTGGATGAATTTTATATAAAATTGATTTTCATTTTATAAATTACTTTAAAATAATTTAATTTAAATTAAAAATATCTCCAAATCTCGTGAATTACTTGAGAGAGAAAAAAATAATAAAATTAATATTTAATAATAATTAAGATTATTATATATTTAAAACTAAATTTGTTGAAACATTTTATCATTATTTCAGTGAATTCTTAATCATTAGAAATAAATTGAAAAAGAAATTTGAGTCTGAAATATGATTCCCAATAAGTCATTTGATTTCCTTGGTTTCAAATATTTCAAAATATTTGAGCAAGATATGCTGAGATTAGATAAGTATTAGTTTGGCAAGTATTGTGTATCACGTGGCCAATTCCTGAATATTTGTACTTTAGCAAGGACAAATGAAAAGTGCATATAATGACACATGAATTTAGGAAATGTTTTCCATCATATTTTTGGTGAACCCGAAGCCATTCTTTAGTGACTTTCTTCTGTGAAATGACTAAAAACAAAAATTATTTGATTCGCAAAAAGATTTTCATATCAATAATGACTTATTGTTATCATTATTAATGAGTTGAAATAAATGTCGTTATGTTTTATCAGTCATAGTCTTAATGCCTCTAAATATTGAGGAATAAAATCAAATTTTATTTTCATTGCTCTCAAAGCTTACGCTCAGAATATTTTTTTTAAGACTTTATTCGACACGACTTTTGCCAAATGATATTTCAAAGTCTTTTGGGAAGAATTTGATCGATTGGAGCGCTTACGAGCCTTTGGAGAGCCTTTTTCAAGAGATAACTCCTCTATTTATCAGCAATCAGTCGACTAATGCTTCTCTCCATTTATATTCGGACCCCAAGCAAAGGCTGAGGTCTTTCCTCGCATTCCGAGTCTTATAAACTCATTTTTTTTGGTGACTTTTTGGAAACTAATTTGATGTTAATTCAAAACATTTACCATTACTATATTATTTTGACTAATCGCTTCTTTCAAAGTATGTCCTTGCTAAGTTTAAAAATTCTAGCTTTAAATTTAGCTGAAAATCACATTTCTGTTGATCACAAACTGAATATTAGATTCTAATTCATAATGAAGTTTGAAGTCAAATAAATTTATGTATAGATTAGACAAAACATGAGCTCTGATTGTCATCTAAGCGTTTGTTTGAGAGAATGCAAAGAATATTATATAATATGTTATATAAAGATATTAGTGTTTATCTCAAACTATATTTTTCTTAATAAAGACCTAAAATATGATTTTGTTTGAAAGGAAAACAGACACTGAATTCACTTAAAATTCACTGAATGTCATAAATCTGTCACAAAATTAGTCAAAACATTAGAATAATGAAAAATCTATTGAATGAATACTTTCTTAAAGTTTGACCAATCTCATTTATAAATTTTTCCAGATTATCATCCAGATTGTTTTATTTTATTTAATTTTTTTTATTCAAAACAAAAAAATCAGAATTAAGTTTAATCGCAAAAACATTTTTCTATTTTGAATGGAAATTGAATACAAGATTAAAATTGAATCATAAATCGAGTAATCGATCAAAAATACAAACATTTTTGACAGAAGTTCGATGTAAGACAAGTCAGACCACAGACTGAGAACTTTCTTTGTTTGGACACAAACCCAATGGATGTCTGCAATTGATATTCTCAGAGGATTTCAGAGATATTATTATTTGATATGATTTGAAAATATCAGATACGAAGCCATTCGGATCTCATTGATAATGAAGCGAATGATCACTCATTTTGAAAATGTGGTGAAATTTTTTCTCTTTTCTTTTCTCTTCTATTGATTCGGGTTTTTGTGTTTAACCCGATTATAGCCATAATTCCGCCACAAATTCCTTATTTGAAACGATAGTGGAAAACACTGATTGACTGAACGATCAATACAACTAAAGATCATAATTTATAAACTCAGATAAACTATTGCTAATAATTTGCTGAAAAACACATTTTTTCCTCTCAAATATACAAACAGTGAGGAGGGGAGAGAGAGAGAGAGAGAGAGAGAGAGAGAGAGAGAGAGAGAGAGAGAGAGAGTTCTGTGGAAGTAAACACAGGATTCGGCACTATTTGGTAAAATAGAGCCAATGGTTGAGCGGAACGTTTGGTCTGTTGGGCCAAAAATTGTTTGGCAAATAAGTTTAGACAAAAGTGCGAACTCAGTGTTTGCACAACAATATTATTGTTGAGAAACTGAATTAAAAGAACTGTTGAATTGCTGGTGGTCTCAAACTTTGCTAAGTTTACTCAACTCATGTCAGGAATGGCCAATAATTTGCTGATTGGATAGCAAACCAAACCAACGAATTGTAATCCATTGTAATGTTAGTTATGTTTAATGTTAGTCAAACGTAATTGAAGTTAAGTGTCTGTCAATGCATTTAATGCATACTTACTATCGATATTCAATTTAAACGCTTCGACTTTGTTTGCGACTCCGGTTTCCTCAATAAATCTCAGGACTCAATAAACAACTAAAGCCTCACTTTTTGCCTTCAGTTTGAATCTATAATTTCATTCAAACAATTATTAGTAGTTTTCATGAATGACAGACAAATAGCATTGAAGTGGCGAAACCACTGATCAATTGGTTGGTCAGACCTACCATTGACTTGTTTCCACTCAGCCATAGACCAGAGCACCAAACCATCACATCTTTAAACCCATTTATTGGTCTCAACTTTTCAACAGATTTTTTGCGCAAAACTTTTATTTCCAATAAATTCTCAATAAATAAGAATACAATTCATTCAATGGATGAGTAAATCAATTAAAAAATTGAAATAATTGTTACAAAGAATACAAAATTTTTTCAATAATTTTCACATAAATAGAGTATAAAACATAAAATTCTTTTGAATTTTAAGTTTATATTCCAGAAAATCAACTCAAAGAGAGACAAATGAATCATATTTTACATGTGATTAATGGCAACAAATGATTGAAATCATGTTTTCATAAGAGGAGAGCATCCCTTTCCTGTCATATCTAATCCAATTAGTTGGCCATAAACTGAAACATTTTTTGGTAAACCATTCATATAATAATTAACAGAAAAAAGTCTTATTCGGAAAACAGTTTGTGGTACTTTTCAAGGCCCGAACTGTTCCTAAATGTCATTAATTTTGTGTTGCCTTCAGTTAAACGTCAAGTTCTTAGACTTGAGTCAAACAAAACTATAACTCAATTCATGAATTCATTTGTCATTTGGATTGACTTATCGTTATATCAATTAAATAATGGTTTTTTAAAATGAAATTCAAATTATATTTCATATTAAATAAAATTAATGTATTTTTAAATGAATATCAGTTTTTATAAAATGAATGCAAAATAATGTATCGAAAGAAAAATTGTTTTAAAACACAATTTTTCATACATTTTATGTCACATATGTCTTATGTCTTCAGTTTTTTCGACTGACGCGTCGGTGACTTTTTTCTTACTTCAGTGGGCGGTTGAACCCCTTCGGGAGTCGTGTCCTCTTTAACTGGTGTCGAGTTCTGAATCACAAGAAAATAATTATTCAATTGTTCTTAAAATCAATTGATTTATAGCAAACCTGAGGAAGGGTTTTGTCTAAAGTCTGTTTGACATTAGAGTTGTTTTTTGGGCTTTTGTTTGAATTTGAGATAAGTCTGACCGACGGCTGCTCTGAATTCAGGGAATTCCTCAAAACTGAAGAAATCATTCGGTCGCTAACCAAATGACTTACGGATGAGTTGTCTTTACTTCCGGACAACAATTGTTTCTGAAATGTCAACATTTTTGTGATCAAAGAGTCGTCAGACGGAGAGTCTGATTGGCTGTTGTTTTCTTCAGATTTCTTTTCATTACTCTTCTTCTCATTCTTCAAGATATCGATTCCATGTCTAAGAGTAGACACTAATCGTAGTAATGGAAGCGTCAGATGTTTGGAAAGGGTTTCGGGATTTGTGGTAATCATATAAAAACTCCACTCGAACTTCAAAATCGACATTTGATTCCTGACTTTGAGTGTCAGTCGAGATGTGTGACAATCAACAAGAAGTGTCTCGAAATGCCAGTCATCAGCTTTGGTCACATCTGAGAGAACCGCTCTTAAGTGAGTCAAAAGTCTTTCGCGTTTGACTTCGGATCGATTGAATCTTCGGTAGTGATCGTCAATATCTCGGCCCTCAAGACATTCGAAGTAAGTCTGAGTCATATCCGTAACCATAACTGCATAGCAATCGTCTTCGACAATGAATTTAATCAAAACAGTTGTCTCTTTGCCGTGAATTTGACAGTCAATTGAGTAGATCCACGAAACGGACTCCAATTTAGACAACAAGAGATCGGATGTGTTGGCCATCGTATCTACTTATTGGTGAAAGACGTTGAAACTGATATAAAAAACTGATTGAAATTTATTTTCAGATGTTTTTTATGATTTTTAAAAAAAATTGTAATCAAATAATAAACTCAAATGAAATGTATTTTTCAATAATAATAATAAAAATAATAATAAATCGATTGAATGCTGTCTTCAAATAAATATAGTCTTCAGAAGTGATGTGTTATTCAGAATTTCAAAGAACTGATATTCGGTAGATCCGGAAGTTTCATGTCTTTGATTTGTTGCGGAAGATTCATAGACTTGACGGCAGACACGGCTCGAGCGGGCGCTGCACTTATGCCGGCCTTCAATACAAACAAAAAACATCATTAAAATGGGTTAACATTAATGGCGATACAAATACTGGACTGACATCTATTGGACTATATTTTTGTTACTTTTGGCAAAACTTTTTGATAATTTTTTTTTTTTGTTTCTTAAACTAATTTACAGATAATTATTAAAATATAAAAGACTTTAAATCATTAAAAGACTATTTCAATCATTAATTATACGAATAGTTTATCTCAAATCTTATTAACTGAACAAAAATTTTTTTAAAATAGGATTCAATCAAAAACTAATTGAAATTCAAATCAATTTGAGATAATTGTTGAGATTTTTCTATACTTTTCTAATTTAAGACTATTTTCAATGTTTTCCTCAGTTTTTCAATAATTTTGGGTTTTATTTGAATATTAATTAATAAATATTTGAATGAATCCAAAAAATTGAAATTGTGTCCAATATTTGTGGACAGGGTTTGACTCACTTCTTGTTTTTCGATCTTATTTTGTTCATCAATTCTATTCGTGATTTCAGACATATTTGTCTCCAAAACCATTCCTCCCATAACCAGTTCATTAAGAATGTGGTGAACCTTAACATTCATTTCAAACAATTAATATGGAAATCAAAGATCAAGAGTCAAAAGGGATGCCAACCCTATCGACGTGGAAAATAAGGTCCAATTCGCAGACGTTTTCAAAACATTTATCTAAAGTCTCGACAAAAACCTAATTAAAGACAAAATCAATTGAATTTGGGTTTAATTGGGTTAAGGATTGTCTTCGTGTGAGACCTGAATCAGATCCAGAATTCCTAATTCGCTTTCAGAGGAATCGACACAAAACACGAAATAAAGAGTCGCGTAATGTCTGTAAATCAGTTTATAATCTGATCCACCGATAAGACTGCAATCACAACATATTTTAAAATTGGGATCAATTAAAGTGATGTCCAAAAAATGGCAAACCTTCCGCCTTCGAGGAAATTGCAGACATTATCGTCTCTTTTTGAAACCAATTGGAATGTCTCGCGAATGATCTGCTGCTGCATGTCTTCGGGCTTACCATCATTTGGAAGATAATAGTTATTAAAATTGAGATAAAATTTTTTGTAAAATTAAAGATCAAATAAATGAGAGGAAGGGCTCACATAGTATTGATAGAACTTTGAAAGCCTTGGTTTGCCATGATTGTTGAACACTAGAATTGCCTTGATCATCTTTAATTGACAACAAATTTATTTATTAAATGCTATTAAAAGTATGTCATATAAGAGGAGATCCCAATCGATGACGAAAATAATATTTTCATTTGAAGTCATATTTGAGTTACAATTCATAGATTACGTGCCTTTCAGTCAACTCTTTAAAACTTTTTCTCAAATTAAACCAATTCTTATGTGAATTATATTGAATTGTTTTGAAGTTTTAGACCAGGTTTCAATACCGACCACCATGGTAAATCATATTTTCAGCTATTTTTTGTAAAGAACAAAGCTTTGAATCATTCAATACATTAACTTTGACCACGATCAAACTGAGTTCCTAGAAAAGTTGTTTAAATGCCTTGGTGATTTTAGATACGGAGATAATGGTAGCGAGAGTAACTATCCTGGTCTTACTTATATAATATGCAATTGTCTGAACACTTGATGCCTTTCCCATAAGATTAAACACTTTTTGATTACTTATTGAATAAATTTCCTGAAAATAAAGAGTTTTAAAGATTTAATGAAAAAAATGTTTTTCTATTTTCTTATAATTTCTTCTTTGGCTCTGACTTCGAGAGCTGATCCGAAAGCCGATTGTATGCGTATACATCACGTGGACGTCGATTCGGGAGATTACACTGAATTCGGGTGTTTTCTCAAATGTATTATTCACGGCAAGGAATGGACGCATTTGATGGCCGAAAACAAGACGTGTCCGCAAACAACGAACGAACAGAATGTATGCCAAAACGGAAGATGTATTTCCAAACAAATCGTGGGTTTTATTGATGTTGAGATCGCAACGGCAGAAGTTCCGCACAAAACCAATGGTTTGTTATCTGTTATCAGTTTTGTGAAGTAATCGCGTGATTCACTCCCCTATAGCGTACGCCGAAGTCTGTGTCACAAACTCTTCCGAAACTCAAACCGTAAGAAATATTTTTAGGATTTCTTATCTCTAATCTATGTTTCAATCGTAAGTTACCCCTAAGAAACAGACAGTCCTGCGATTATTGCAAGACTGAAATCATTGAGAACACCGCTCATCCCGTTTGGAACAAAATATGTTCTGGGAGTGGGAGTCGCAAATGGTTGCCCTCCGCTCAGATCACTATTCAGGTTTGGGATAAGATATCCGCAGATTTGACCTCTTTCTTGGGTGGAACCATTGTTTCCATTGAGAGTCTTCAGAAGAATAAGACAAATCACGAGGAGATTAAATACAAACTGGAGAACGGAACCGCTAAAGACGGTACTGTCTTCGCCAGAATCACTTGGACTCAGGCTTAACGACAATTTGATTGAATAAAATGAAATTCAAATTCTGAAACAATTTTGACGAATAGTTTACTCTTTAATCGTTTGAAAACCAATTTTATCGCAAATAAAGT
The DNA here is from genome assembly GCA_034700625.1 of Tectocepheus velatus. NCBI lineage: Eukaryota > Metazoa > Arthropoda > Arachnida > Sarcoptiformes > Tectocepheidae > Tectocepheus > Tectocepheus velatus. The sequence continues at coordinate 277 of JAQIXV010000316.1, read as the reverse complement.
TCAAAATAATTATCTCTTCTTTACATAACAGTAAAGGTTTTTATCGATTGCAATGAATTTGGCATTAATTCAAATATTATATAATTCATTAATGAACTACAGCTAACATTTTTTGCTTAATTGTTAGTTCTTGCATTTGATTCTTGCATATATTTGTCAGCAATCATAACAAGCCATAAACTAAATGTTTGTCTCAAGGTTTAACACTAGAACATCCAAGCAAAAAAACATACGTAAACAGCCGTGATGGCAGAGAATGCCAAACAGTATTTAACTA